>CAUYRT010051517.1:0-60394 GCA_963574885.1 Lepilemur ruficaudatus | reverse complement strand
GGCAATATAGGAAAGAAATGTATTCAAATGGTCAATCATAAAATTGCAGTTAGTTTACTAGTCATCTAAATAAATGTAGAATCATCAGAAAGAAACATTCCCTGGAAAAATAAGCACCACATGTACTCACCAGCAAACTGGAATTTACTGATCAACACCTAAGTGGACATATAGGAATAACATTTATCGGGCGTCAGGCAGATGAGTGGGGGGAGGAGGGGATGGTTATATGCATACATAATGAGTGTGATGCACACCATCTGGGGGATGGACACGCTTGAAGCTCTGATTCCAGGGGGGACTGGGGGGGAAGGCAACACACGTAACCTAAACATTTGTACCCCCATAATATGCTGAAATAAGAAAAATTTTGAAGGATATGGAAAAAAAGGAATCAATACACCATTTCTGCTTCTGATTTTTAAGCTTTGCATCCTAAAACCCTAGTCTCAAGCCTGACATGAAAATGTGTCTGTCACCTACTCAGAGAAGATATCTAGATCTCTCAGCCAAATCCAAATAAAACCTTAGCACATACAAGATTAAGTTCACTGTTTTGGAGAGACCATTTTAGTTGGAACATATAAAAAACAGTACTCAAAACCTGGATCAGTGAGAAATATATTTAGGAAATAGCCATGTTTTCCAATAACCACTAAAAGTTTTCTTTCTCCTTAGACCAGTGGATTATTCTATGGGAAATGAGGAGGTAAATCTCAAAACGAGTTTTCTCATAGGTCATACCTATGTGCTGTTCTATCAGGGGTTATAACCCACAGTGGTATTTTTTTCTGTCTCGTTAGTAAGTTTCTCTTGTTAGCATTTAAATTTTCCTCTACCTGCCCAATTAGCTTTGGCTTCTTTTTCATAACCTGAGGTATTTTCTGGGGGTGGGAATGGGTGGGTAGTAAGCATTATTTTCTAGTCAAAGTCTTCTCTGTAATTTTCATACCTCTCTCTAGCGCACAGTATGACGTAGCCTCCGTGTTAGTGAACATGCACAAATCATTCCATCTACCAATCCAGTCCTCACCACTTCATGATCAGAAAACAAATGGAGACATTTGACTCTCTGATATGCTAGTAAGAGCCCCAGTGGCAGACAAATGAGTCCAGGGCCCAGATCCCTTCTGACAGGGTCACATCATTTCACTGCTTAGAGCTCTTTTAAAAAGGAGGCTCCTTCTGCCTCACTGACATAACCTCCTTTGCTTCTCCCAGAGGTGCAAGCTCTGACTGGCCTGCCTGAAGCAAAATGGAAGTTAAAGGTGCTTGCTGTTTAAGTAGGGAAACCAGTGAAGGGAGCTTGCTGTCTACCTCTCTCTGATCTGTCATGAGTGGAAGTGGAAGTTTTATAGGCCTTGGGGTATAAAAGGGAATTCTTTACAGGGCAAAGGGTGTGGGGGTGTCTAGATTTAATTCTATTAATTGCAAGTTTATTATTTGGCATATAATCCTCAATCCAGCTCAATACTTCTTTCCTATCAACAGCATGGGCTTTGGGGTGAGACAATTTATGTTCAAATTCCAGTATTTTGTCATTACTATTTTTATTATTTTTTACTTTCTATAACCTTCTGGCAAAAAGAAAACCCACTGAACACTTGTTATAGTTCAGGCACTCCACCCTAACCACATTCACCTCACGCCATCTCTGGGGGCCTTCCTCTTCTCTCTCACTTCCTTCTTGCTTTTGAAAAGTTGTATTTAGCGCTCTCTCAAAATCCTACTGTCGGTCCCCGCCGCCACCAGTTTGAGCAGCTCTGGGTTCCCACCTCTGCATCCATGTTAGAGCCCAGGTGAGAGGATGGCAGGAAGGCAGACATGCTGGACACATGCTGGCCCTGACTCCCAGCTGTAGGCTGGGGTGGCTGTGAGGAAAGCCAGCCTTTTGGAACCCAGAAGCAGAGGGTGCCACGTTTCCTCAAGGCATCTTCCCTCCAGCTCTTCGCATGGCACCATCTCAACCAGAGCGTGGCCTGTAGTCCTGAGGAGAGAGACCAAGGCTCTTCTTGTGGCCCAGCTAGCAAGGACTGGCTCAGACTTTCCTGGTCCTGAGGGAGGCCCTGCAGAGAGGGGAGAGGGCTGCCCCAGAAGGCTGGCCGTCAGTCTCTACTGTTTGCAGCCTGCACCCATGAGGACAGGTGGCAGTGGCCCCAGACACCCTCCCTCAGCCACCCTGCCAGACCTGACCTGAGCCTCCCAGCCTGCTTGGCCAGACCCAGGGTGGTGGAGGAAGGGTCCAGCCCGGGCCTGGCAGGAGCAGGCAGCTCGGCGCAGTGTGTGTGCCAAGATCCCCCATCACCTGCTTTGTTCTAGACCAAAGGCTACCCAGAACACTTGGCGTGTTCTTGAACGGAGTGAAAGAAAGTAATACCCGTGTGAACATGTGTTGCTCTTCTGGTGGAGGCTAGAGGCTGATTTCTCACCCGCTTTTTCTTTCTTTCTGTCCTGGTAATTGAGAAGCAAAACCCCTCAAATTTCTAAGTGTTTCCCCTGCCTACAGCACATCAAGGACTGACACCGATCTCTCAGTGTGGAACCCAGAGCTCTCCTTAGGATGGTGGAGCCTTAAAGCTGGGGAAGGGAGCCGGCAAGCAAGTGACGTAAGTGAAGAATCAGGCCTAACCGGGGAGCCTTCCCTTTGAGCATAATTATTCAGGATGGTATGCCTGAAATATGGAGAGCTTAATATGTGTTTTATCTAAGCTTAATCAATTTGTATACATTAAAAATTGCTACTTATTGGACAAATCAATGTAAGTATACTCATATTCTATGACTGTCAGAATGTACCCACTCCAATTCCATTAATCACGATAGCATGAAGAAAAATTACATTTCTGGGCTACTGTGTTTGTATGTAACAGTTACCTTAGCTAATTTAAGCATAATAAAAAATAAGAATGCTTGATTCATTTAAAATCTAAAAGATTCTGAGCTAGATTTTGTATATCTTATGTTTCTCAATTCCTCTGCAATCTAGGTTTATTCCTTACTATGCTGTGCCTTCAAAGAGCAGAGTCTCATATGTTAGCGTACAGACTGTGAGCTTTTTAGGTTCCAGTCTTTTTCATGTTTATTTTTTCCGTCAGACTCTGTGCTTCAGCGGCCTCATCTGTAATGAGAAGGAGTCAAACGAAGTTGTCACCAAGGTCCCTTCAAGCATGAATTTTGCATTGACTAATCCATTGCAGAACACAATGAACATAATGGTTCTTTTGTAGTTCTCTTGGGACTTTTACTATTGCTAGGAATCGTGCTGGGCAGATGCAGGCATCACATGGAATGTGTACCGAAGTGTAACTGAATAATGGCCATGTTTTGAGGTAGTGATATTCAATGTTTACAGTGAGAAAATGGTCTTTTGAGACGTTTCAAGGAGAAACAAGCTTGAAAATATTCTTGAGTATTTTTGGATAGAAAAGTACAAAATGGACGTATCCTTTAAATGTTTAAGAACTTCATGCACTTTTGCTGTGTATACTCATGGTGCAAACTAGTTAGGAAGGGCAGAGTCCCTGGCCTAACTGCAAAGCGTGGGGTTTGCGGTCAAAGCAGGTTTGGTTGCTAAGCCTGGCCCCCAACGAGTGCCAGAACGCTTAGCTGGGAAGGCGGCGGGGAGGCTGCGGAGCTCACCTGCACGCGGCCAGCACCTGCTGTCCCCAAGGCGGGTCCCGCCCGTGGAGAGGCCTCGGAGAGCAGCTCCTCTTCTTACCAGGGCAGAGCTCAGGAGAGTTCGCAGCCCAGGTGGCTCAGATGACGGGCCAGGGACCAGGGACCAGGGGCCAGGGCAGTGAAGTGACTTGCTCGCTTATGCTTCCATTGAACTTTTTGGGGTCTATCTAGTTCCTGTCGCGGAGGCAGCAGCGTATTGGGATGGGCGTGAGCGCGAAGGCCCAGACCTCCCCGTCTCACAGCCCAGTTCCGCCCGCCCTGCCTGAGTTGTGATCCTGGCACCTCTCTCTCCACCGCCCCAAATTCGCGTGCAGCCCGCAGAGGGCGCGCCCTGCAGCCGAGCGTCCCTTGATCGCCACCTGCGGGGCCGGCCGGGTGCGGGGCGCGAACCCGCGAGGAGCGCGCTGCTGGCGCGGCGGGGACGGCGGGAGGAGGGGCCGTGAGCGCGGAGCGCCGCCGAAGGACGCCCCGTCCTCCAACTGCTGCCACCCGACTAACCCGGGCGCTGGCAGGAAGGCGGCGCCGCTGCCCTTGCAGCTGGACTGCACTTTGCCCTCGCCCGGCCTCCGCTCCTGCCCACCCTGACGCCAGCAGCCTCCTCCAGGGCAGCGCCGGCTCCGGGAGCTTCGGGGACCGGCCCAGGGCCTGACGCCCGCGAGCGCCAGATGCCTCCTCGGCCCCCACAGCTGTCCAGACGCGCAGTGCGCGCACAGCTACCCCGGCGGTGTGTTGCGTAAGTGAACACCTGGGAGGTGGGCGACTGCGGGGGTGGGGGCGGTCTGGCTGTCGGTCTTTGCTTGTCAGCTGTGCCTTTCTGATTTTTCAATGGCAGAAACCTGTGAGTTACAGGACGCTTTAATTAAAACATACTTCTCGGCCAGCTGCCTTAGCGAGAGCCTCACAGCTCCGTCCCCCTAATTGAGAAGAGTTAGCCCCTACTCCTTCCATGTTGTTCTGAGCCCCCAAATTACAGGTATTTCATTATGAGTTGCAGTTTCATCCTGCTTCTTACCTGAAGAGTGGATGAAGATTTTCAGGTAAAAGATTTGCCCGTGAATCTGCCCATTTATTTGTATGCCAAGCTGTCAGAATTGTGCTCTGAGTGGCATATGTTGCACAGAGTATTAGCTCTGGTGCTAGTTGGAGCTGTGGGAGGCTGAATCTTGAGGCGAAATAATGCAAATAAGACATAAAGCGGAGTGGACGGGTTCGGTCCTCAGCCATTAGCCAAGGGATGTGAAAAGCAAAGCAGAACAGTTGGAGTTGTTTCTCTTACGTCTCTGTCTGCCACCAACACCCACCCCCACCCTTTATATTAATAGAAGTAGGTTAACAAAATTATAAACTAGTAAATGTTCTCATCAAAGACTCCATCTTCTTAGAATCTAGTGTATATGGTATTTATCTTAGGGAAATTTTAAGATAAGAATTCAGAGGAATAAGGAATCTACTTTTATTATGACAAAGTATAAATCACACCAAGATCAACAGTTGGATGTTCCTTTTTTCCTTTGGATTGGGTTATTTTCAAGTGCTTGATATGGCTATAATAAATAGATGGGAAATAACATTGAATATTCAAGCAGAATGATCTGGAAAAATAACTTCAGTTTTTAACTTTGTTTTGCCCGCATTATAAAAATTACTTATTTAGGCCCCCAATCTTATAGGAAATGGATACTTTAAAATCGTAGACTGACCTCCAATCTATTTTAATATCTCCTATATAACATTCCTGAAAGACCAGCTACATTTTGATTGAATACTTCAGTGACAGGGAGCTCACATTTTGAGGTATTCCTCCTTCCTATTAGCAAGTCCTTGTTTACACCAAACAGACAATTGCTTCCTTGTACCTTTCTCATTAGTCCAATTTGCCACTAGCCCTCCAACTTGTGAAATTATAAGCAGGATTTTTTCTGCAAAAAAAGATCTAAAATTTTTCAGAGTCAGAAAAGGGTCCATGACCAAGAAATAGTTAAATGAAAGGTCTACAGTGATACAAAGTAAGATTTTTGTCTCCTCTTGATAGCCTTTCAGATCCTTGAGCCTTGGTTTACTCATCGGTAAAATGGCAGTGATATACTTTTACCTACCATTGGGTTATTGTGAGGATTAAATTAATAATCTTCATAAAGTACTTAGTATAGGTGCCTAGAAGTCAGTAAATGTTATCTTCAGTAAATAATAGTTTTATGTTTCCTTCCTTATCTAAGACTCTCCTCTGTGCTAAAAATCCTTAGATCAAAATTTAATTCAATAAATCATTCTAACCAGAACAGTGAGGAGTGCAATGAGTTCCCGTCTTCAAACAAAATCATCTATTGCTTAATTGGCTTTTGTAGTAAACACACCAAAGTTGACTAAAAACTTCAACCCCCCTCCCAACCTTTCATGCTTTGCTGTCAAGGTAGGTGTTATTAATTGTTTTATTATGCAATTAAGCATTTCTTGAATCTGAGCTTTTTTGTTCTGTTGGCTGGTATTACTTAAAGCCTCCCTCCCATTTCCAGTTTGTTAGATTTGTTTTAGTCTTGATTGTGACATACATCATGTTATTCTACTTTCTGGTTTTGTGTCACCTGCACATTTGCTCAGTTTATTCACCATTCAAGTCACTGATAATATATGGGACAGGTCATTTTGCTTTCATGGTGGCACATCTAGAAGCCTGTGGCACAGCAGAAATGGCCCTGGATTTTTGGAGCCTGGTTTTAGAGTCTGGCCCTGACACCTATTAGCTTTGTGACCTTGAGAAACTTCTGTATCAATAAAATGAGGTTAGTAACATCTACCTTCCAGAGTGGTGGTTAAAATTCAAGGTAATGAAAGTGCCAAGTATAATACTGGTTGGAAATACAGTTGGCCCTCAGTAGATATTGCTCACATTAATGAATTAACTGGATTCAGCCCTGTCTTTCTTATTTAGCAAATGATTCTAGTCCATAGATCAGTATTCTCCATAAGGACAAGAAAAATTTTAATCAAATGCCTTGCTAAAAATAAAGATCTTGAGAATTCCCTGATATACCACAAAATTAAGTGACATTAGTTTAAAACTGAATGATTCTTAGTGAACTGCTAGTTCCTAGAAATCCCCAATCTTTTTACCCCCTAATTATTCCCTATTTAATCATTAAGTCTTAAATTTTGCCAGAGATTGATGTCAAACTTACTGGTCTGTAAAGCCTAGGAATTCAAATTCTTTCCTTTAGTTTTGAATATTAAAAATAAAAACATCAGGGGTTAAAAAATTACATTTGAGTCTCTAGCCTCTTGAGACCTCCACCCTTCTCCATGTTTTTCTGGAGATTGTCAGAATATTTCTCTACTGACATCTGCAGTTTCTCTTGGTACCCTGGAATGTAATTCACCGTAATGATGTTAAGATGTGGATTCTTATAAAGTGACCTCTTCTTCTTGTACCTTAGTTCATTCTTAATGAGGTTTCTGTCCTTTCTAGCTTGAAGATAATTTGCCTTTAAGGAAGCAAAGCAGTTGCTGAGTTCTGTTTTCTTTCTCTAATTAATTAATATACCATCTGCCCTTGGATTTGAGAATTTTCTAACTGCAGCCTCTTCTCCATATAGTGAGTGTACTGTGAACAACCTGCACCAAGTTGGTGGTAGAGATATGAAACCACTCATGGTATTATAATGTTGGAAGTTTTGGCAGCAGTAAATAACTCTAGTCAGTATCTGATAAGGGGAGAGCTTTGTATTTTAAGAATTAATTTATTCCATATAAATTTAGAGTTGTAAAATTAAGAGTGTTTCACAAGAGGCTGAAGGTAACATAAATTAGTGAAGCTGAGTGGGTGCCAGACCCACGGGAGTAACAGACCTGTGGACTAGAGTGAATGACCAGCTTAGTGATATTCCAATTCCGAGCAGTTTAAACACTGCACTAGCCAAACAAAAACACTGGCCAAACACCACTGCAAGTTTGTGGCCTTTGCATGTAAACACCCTGAAAGAAGCAGAACTATGTAAATTTCCCTGTTTTATTCCCAACATCTAACACATTGCAGACACATGGATATTTGATAAATGGCCAAACTTCAATAAGCATTCATTAAGTGCCTTGATGTAGAGAATTGTTCTGTGCAAAATAATAAAAGAAAAAATGACTCCTGCCCTCGAGGAATATCTAATCTCATTTGGGGAGATAGCATTTATAAATGAAATAGACTAATCAGTTCAAGAAGAGGATTCTGAGTAAGAGTTGGAGGTATTCTGGGAAGTCTGCGTGAAGGAGATGGGGCTCCCCCTGTCCTTGAAGATAGTGCTGTGGTGTAAGGAAGGAAGCGGGAAAAGGGTGCTGGGTTGGAGATAAGGGGAAGTGCTGTGTTTCAACTTAGAGGGGGCTATAGGGAGGAAATGAGTGTGAGTGTGGCAAGGAGACTCACTTGATGGGACAGGAAATTTCCTTGGATTACTGAGAAATGAAGTCCAATGGATAAAAACAAGGCTTTAAAAAATGTTTAAATTAAGTGTACCTCTTTTCTCCCCAAAATACTGTACCATCAGCCATCAGGATAAAAACCCTATAATAACTCCTTAGGGAAAGAAGTGTAGTATATGTATCATGAAAGAATTATTAAACTTTACATAGCAAAACTTTCTGAATTTTTGATCCTGTGACCTAGAGTCTAAGTGGAATACTACATTATTCTTCTGTGTCTCCACACCAGAGTAATGGTTCTTTTCAGTGCTCAGAATTATATCTACTGCTGCCTAGAATTTAATGTAGTGCATAGCACTTAACGCTACTATTATTTACGTCAGCTGCTTGTTCTAAAATATGTGAAGTGGTTTTACTACATAAAGACTAAAATTGAATTTTTAGGAGAGGAAAAAAGCCCTTCTCTCCCCTACCCTCTTAGGTTCAGTAATTGGGGCCTGTGAATCAAACTGATAAAAGAGTAACGGGATAAATAAAACAGATTAAATTACATATGTATGTGCAGGAGTTTGCAAAAGAAATGTGATTCATGGAGATGGTTAGAATTTGGGGCTTAACACCACCTTAACCAACGGTGATAAACCGTGGAGAGGTTCTAGAACAGGTTTTGTTACCTAGTTGGTCAGAAGCTACTTTTTATCCTTCCTGTGACGATTTGTACATGGTGCCAGGGGAATTGCTACAGATTGAAGTTCCATATTCATAGTCATAAATAGGAGTGACCAGGTTAAGCCACATAGCACTCAAAAGTAAAGCCCAGAAAGGCTGAGGGAAATGCCAACTTGTATGTTATTTTTTTTTCCCTCCCCCTGGAGGTCCTGGTAAATAAGGTGAAGTATTGATACCTGACTTAAGAAAGCTATCACCCGATTCTAACTTTTCAAAATCCTAAATGACTGTTGGCATTCTTAGATTATACTACATTCCTTAATTATAATCTTAAGATATAATAATTAAAGCACTTAAAATAATAATTTGATCGTAGTAGGTTTAGGAGACAATCTGGAGAAATAAGGAAGTAACACAGGACATCTTCCATGTTCCAAGGCAGTTCTAGATGCTTTTCATAGAGTCTCACTTAATTTTCATGATGACTATATGAGGTAGAGCCCAGTTTACAGATGAAATCATATCACACAGCTCCACCCAGGTTTATTAGAATCTCAAACATTGTCCTTTCACTTATCAATGCTATCTTTCTGCCTCTCCATTGGGAAATTTTGGCCCCAAGTGTGACCACATCAAGAGTCATCCTGAGGCTGCCCTGTTGGTGAGCAGCTGCACACTGTATGTGTTCTGTGCGCCTGAGGGTGAAACCAACCACTCAGTTTATAAGGACTTTACAGTAGTGTTCTTTTGGTGACCTTCAGACTGATCAAAGTCATATTTACAGTATTTCCTAGCTTTTACTTTTTGGTGAAAGAGAAAGAATATTAAATTTAAATTGAGTCCATTTCTGTTTGCCTGTTTAACTGGTGTCATTTGATCCTTATGAATTTAGTCCAGGTCAGTGATTCTCAATATTCCCAGTACAAAGACCTCCATTTATTGCCCAATTGTCACAAAGTCCTACAAGAAAGTATACTCTTAGTATCCATTATTAGAGAACAAATAATGACAAATATGCTATTAGGAACTCAGTTATACATATATTTTTGTTGTTCTTGTTTTTTTGAGACAGAGTCTTGTTTTATTGCCCCAGGTAGAGTACAGTGGTGTCACCATAGCTCACAGCAACCTCAAACTCCTGGGCTCAAGTGATCCTCCTGCCTCAGCCTCCAAGTAGCTAGGACTGTAGGCACATGCCACAACACCTGACTAATTTTTCTATTTTTAGTAGAGAACGGGTCTTACTCTTGCTCAGGCTGGTCTGGAACTCCTGAGCTCAAGCAATCCTCCCACCTTGGCCTCCCAGAGTGCTAGGATTACAGGCGTAAGCCACAATGCCCAGCCAGTTATATATATATTTTTAATGAACTCAGTTATGTTTTTAATGAATTGGCATTTTTATTAGTCACATCTACACTGAAATTTGAAAGATACTATATATATGCATAAGACTTTTTTAAAGACTATAACATGGTTTTTATAAGAGTTGCATTAATTCAGGATAGGGCCCATTTTAAACCATAATGTGAGATATAAAGGCATCTTAGGAACCTGTGTAAAGGCTTATAAAATGGGACAATAATAAACTGCCTGTATTAATCTAGCATTTAAAATGGACTTCCAGGGATTTAGTAACCTGTTTACAGAGCAGATTTTAGAGGTTTTATGGGTTTTTTTGCTGGAGTTTTGTGTTTGGGCCTACCCCATATCCAAGTTAAGGCTTTTTGTAATACTTTCCCTGGCATATTCCCAAGGAGCTTACTCCTTTTAATGACACTGCACCCAAGATGGAGGACCACAGCTCCAAAATGAACTATAAATAATGGGCTGCAGGAAATCACGTTTTCTCTTTGAAGGACCCAACAGAAGGCCCAGTAGTTGCTAGACCCATACCTGAGGGAAATGCCAGGGCTGTGGCCTGCTGCACTTTATATACTTAGTGGTTTGAGGCTTCAAACATTGAAACGTAAAAGGGGCTTCCTTTTCCTCATGTATGACTGTGTGATGTGTATGTATATGTCTATGCATTGGGATTCAGGGGAAAGAGGGAAAAGGAGTGATGGGAGGAAAGGCACTGTTAGCTTTTATTATGTTTAGCTGGCAGTGGTGTGAACAACTGGCCACCTCACCCATTAGGGCAAAGATTAAACACATTAAAGACCTTCTCTGGGCATCTACACTACTTACAGCCTGCATAAGTTCTCATCTTGGTCTTTCTCTTTTTTATTTCATTAAGTAAATTTTGAAAGCACTTACATTCTATGGACATAGGTCCTGAACACATATATTCCCTCAACATGGACTGACTGGATGGTTAAAGGATGTTCTCACTGAAAGCTCTATGTATCTTGAGATTATATGCTAAGGCATAAAAGATACTGATTTAAATATTTTTGAGAAATTTTGTTTAAATATTCTATATTTCTATAATCATCCAGTTAAAATGACAAGAAAGCCAAAATACTTTTCCTGGTTAACATACAGCATTTAATGTATCATGCCTTCAACTGATGGCCAGAGTAACTTCCCATTGGCAAATGAATAACAGACTAAAAATTAACTCAGGACAGTGGATCATGTCTGCTGTCCTAAAGTTAATCATATATCTGCTTAATCATTAACTTGCATTAATGGTTAACATTGTTGAAACTTTATTTCTTCTTTATGAATCAACTATGTTATTAGGGGATACTGAAATTACACAAAGCATATTTGTTCTTCAGTGGTGTACAGGCTTGGATTGTAATTGCCTTTTAAGATTCTACCAACTATTTAAACAGCTGCTACTATGAACAGTAGATGCTTCACACAGAACTTTTTTCCCCTTTAGCTCTGACTTTAAGGATCATACTTTCTCATTCATTATAAATCTTAAGAGGCTTCTCTGGGATGCAAACTACAGAGCCAAAATCTGATTAAGTTAGCAAATATGTGGGGCAGTTTACTAATCCCATTCTGTTAGGGTAACTGCAACTTCTCTTGGCATGTAATGAGCAATTCCATTAGACAGCTAGTTAGTGAAGCAGTTAATTACCTAATGACATGAATGTATCAGTGTCATTTTACCCAAGACAGAACCCAAAGGCCAGAGTTGACAGCTAGTCCTGGAGTGGTGCCCACAGACCTGTTTGGGAGAGCTCTAGGCCATAATGTCCCGGCTGGTGGTTGAGAGACCAGGTCAAGGACAGGGGCAATGACAAGACAGTAATAACAGACCCTGGGAAGGAGCTGCCTTGGTCTTTACTGGCAAGAATTAACTTCAAAGTTGGGGTGGAAGTTCTATTAATATAAATTCAAGATGAGAAGGAAGTTTAACACTTAAAAAATGATCTGTGACTGGAGAAAATATCATTGGAGCAACTGTTATTCCAGGAAGAGTCTGGAAGTAGCAGCAGAAGGTCCATACTTACTTGCCATAAGGACTTTCTCTGGGTCAGTTTCCTCTGCAAGTGGAAATAGCCAAGCCTATCTGTCTATTTCATCTACCAGTTGGGAAGAGGTAGTAAACATAATATAAATTAGTTAGCAGAAGTGATAAATAACTGAAAAACAGTCATTTTCTATCATTGATAAAAGCACTATGGCTAAACCAGCTGAAGACTGACAGCATAAATATTTTACTATCTAAGTATTTTGAAGTCCTATAGACAATCTAGAAATATCATCAAACTAAAGGCAGGGGTGGGGGGATGAAGTATTATTAATCTAGTTCTTCGGATAAGGTTATATATCTCTCTCCCCACTCCACCCCTCACAAGTTCACCATAAAGGCACCATAAACAGCACCATAAAGGACAAAGGACTCTCACATCCAATTTCCAATTTGGTTTCTCTTTTATTGCCATCAATCTAAATCAAAGCACTCAAGGAAGTGAGAAATAAAGACAGCCCTTGGACTGGCAACTGGTGGTAGGAGTAGATGTACTCTTCTCTAGGTCCAGAAGAATACGATCACTGGGTTTGGGCAGGGTTTAAGCCAGCGTACAAAGGAAACAGCAGCGAAGCATTGGAGGCATAGAGCACAGGGAGCTGGTCTGTGCTCTGCATGCTGCCCAATCCCTCTAAGAGCTGGAATTTTAGACTGATTTTAAAACTTGGTGTGACTGATTCAAACAGGCAGTCTTTTTAAGGTACAAATACATTAGTCCCCTGGATTTAAGTGTCCCAGAATGTTCTCAAAAACTGATCTGTACATATAAAGTAAAAATTATAGTGAAATACAGTGTACAGATGTTAAATTTTAACAAACATATACCTCATGTAACCACCACCCCAATCAAGGTATACAATGTTTCCATCACATAGAAAGTTCTTTCATGGTCCCTTCCAAGCAGTCCTTACCACCTCCTATCAAAAGGGAACCATTATTATGATTTCAATCCATAGGGTTAGTATTGTCCAATCTTGCAATTCATATAAATATGATCAGTCTTTTGTACCTGGCTCAACATGTTCATGAGACTTTGGGCAACATGTTTGAGATTCATCCATGTTGTCTCATGTATCAATAGTGAATTCCTTTTTTATTGTCAAGTACTATTCCATTTTAAGGCTATCTCCAATTCGTTTATCCAGTCACCTACTGATGGGCATTTGGGTTGTTCCTATAAATACCTTTGGTTATTATAGATAAAGCTGCTATAGACATTGGTGTACAAGTTTTTTTTAACAGACATGTTTCCATTTGTTTTAGATAAATACCTAGAAATAAAATGGCTGGTTCACAGGTTAAGTACATGGTTAACTTTATAAGAAACAGCTAACCAGTTCTTTAAAGTGGCTGTACCATTTTACACACCTACCAGCAATATATGCATTCCATGTCCTCAGCAACACGAGGCTTTTTAATTTTGGCAATCACAGTGGGTAATAGTATTGTTTTTTGAAAATATCTTTTTTATTTTTAACTTATACTGACTTTATTTTGGTGAACAGTTCTATGAGTTTTAATACATGCATAGATTTGCTATAGCTATCACCACAATCAGGATAAAGAATAGTTCCATCACCCAAAAAAACTCCCTCCTGCTGCCCCTCTGTAGTCACAATCTACTCATACCTCTAATCCCTGTCAGCCTCTACTGTTATCTGTCCCTATAGTTTTGCCTTTTCCAGGATGTCATATAAATAGACTCATGTAGTAAGAATAACCTTTTGAGACCAGCTTCTTTAATCAGCATGCCTTCAAGAATTATCCATGTTGACCAATATTGTTTTTTCCAACTTTTGGCAATTATGAATAAAGCCATGATGGACATTTATATAAAATTTTTTTGTGTGTGAACACAAATTTTCTTTTCTCTAGGGTAAATAGGAGTAGGATTGCTCGGTCACATGATAAGTGGTTGTTTCAACTTCATAAGAAACTACCAAACTGTTTTCCAGAGTGGCTGTCATTTTGCATTCCCACTAGCAAAGTATAAGAGTTGCAGTTGCTCTGCATACTCACCAGTACTTGATATTATTTTTACTTTACCCATTCTAATAGGCATATAGCGGTATCTTATGGTTTTAATTTCCATTTCCCTAATGGCTGTTAGGATGTTGCACATCTTTCATTTGCTATTCATAGGTGGTATTGGGTGAAATGTCTGCCTAAATCTTTTGTCCATTTTTTAAACTGGGTTGTTTTCTTGCTATTGAATTTTGATTGTCATTCATATACTCTGGATTTAAGTCATTTATAGGATAGTTTGCAAATATTTTTTACATTTATCTTTTCATTCCCTTAACTGTGTTTTTTCCAGAGCAGAAGTTTTCAGTTTTGATTTAGCCTACTTTATTTTTTCCTTTTATACTTCATGCTTTTGGTGTCACATATAAGAACTCTTTGCCTAACCCAAGATCATGAATATTTTCTGTCTTCAAGTCTTATAGTTTTACATTTTACACTTAGATCTATGATCCTTTTGAGTTAATTTCTGTGCAGAGTATAAGGTATAGGTAGATTTTTTTTGTGAAGGAGGCGGGTATATGAATATCCACTTGTTCCAATCACATTTGTTGAAAAGATTATCCTTTTTGCATTGTTTTTGCACATTTCTCAAAAATCAATTGATCATATTTGTATGGTTTTCTCTCTCGATTCTATTCTATTCCACAGGTTTGTGTCTAGCCTTTTATCAATATAGCATCACCTGATTACTGTAGTTTGATAGCCATTCTTAAAATTAGTCATGAGTACTCCAACTTTGTTCTTCTTTCTCAAAATTTTGGCTATTTTAGTTTCTTTTATTTCCATATACAATCTATAATCAGATAGGATTTTGATTGGAATTTTAGAATCAGTTTGTCACTGTCTACAAAAAGGCCTGCTGGAATTATACTGGGTGTATACATCAGTTTGGGGAGAATTGTCTTAATATTGTCTTCCAGATCAAGAACAGTGTTTATCCCTCTATTTAGGTTCTTTACTTTTTCTTAGTAACCATTTGTATTTGTCATGTATAACATACATGAAATATACAATATAGTTTTCTTTCATATACTTTGCTAAATTTATCCGTTTATATTTTTGATGCTATTGCAAATGGCAATAATCTTATCTTCTACTAAGTATATAGAAATAAAATTGATTTTTGTATGTAACTTTTATGTGTGAAACCTTGCTAAAATTACTTATTCTAGTAATTTTTTTATATAATCCTTAGGATTTTCTACATATACAATCACGGCATCTGCAAATAAAGGCAGTTTTCTTTCTCCTTCAATCTTGATGCTTTGTATTTCTTCTTTATCTCTCCTCCTTTCTTCACACTAGGTAGGACCTCCAGAACAATATTATACAAAGAAATCATGACAATGAACATCACTGCCTTGTTCCTATCATAGGGAAAAGTGTTCAGTCTTTCACCATTAACATTAGTTTGAGGAGGGCCCTCCAATTAATACTATGAAAATTATCATGAAGGGGTGTTTCATCAAATGCTTTTTCTGTTTCTATTGAGATCATCCGGTTTTTTTTTATGTTACTATAGTGAATTACATTTACTCACTTTTGAATGTTATACTGCATTCCTTTTATTTCTGATATAAATCCCACTTCACTATGATTATTATTCATATTCTATATGCTGGATTCAATTTGCCATTTAAAACATCTGGGTCTATATTCATAAGGGATATTGGCCTGTAAAGTTGAGCTTTGTCTTTGGTCTTGGTAACAGGGTAATTCCAGTCTCATATATAATAGGATGACTTTGGAAATGTTTCTTCCTTTCTTTTCTGAGGAGTTTGGGTAAGATTGGTATTACTTCTTCCTGACATGTTTGATAGAATTCTATCATATAGCCATTTGGGCCTTGGAGGTTTCTTTTTGGAAAGATTTAAATTACAAATTCAATTTCTTTAATTCATATAGGGCTATCAGATTTTTTTTCTTGTGCCAGTTTTGGTAATCTGGTACTGGGAAAGTTGTTCATATTATTCCTCTGTTAGCCTTTTAAATGTATCTAGAATCTGTAGTAATGTCCACTTTTATATATCTCGAAATATGTGTCTTCTCTTTTTTTTGTATAGAGATTTGTCTATTCGAGCTTTTTAAAGAACTGGCACTGGTCCCATCAATTTTCTCTACTGTTTTTCATTAATTTCTACTCTTATCTATATTTCCTTTTTTCTACTTACTTTGGGTTTACTTTTCTTTTTTAGCTTCTTAAGGTGAAAGCTTAACTGTTTACACTTTTCTTCCTTTCTGTTACAAACATTTAAATCTATAAATTTCCTTCTAAGTTTTAACAATGCATTTCAAAATTTTGATGTAGCTTTTATTAATAATTTCCCTTGTGATGTCTTCTTTGCCCATGGGTCATTTAGAAATATGATGTTTAGTTTCCAAATATTTGGGGCTTTTCTGAATATTTTACTATCATTTATTTCTAATTTAATTCTGGGTGGTTGAACTATACACTCTATAAGATTTGAAGCCTTTGAAATCTGATGAGACCATCATATAGTCAATCTTGGTGAATGTTCCATAAGCACTTGATAAGAATATGCATTATAGTTATTGGGTATAGTGTCTTATAAATGTCAGTTAACTCAAGTTGGAGCATAATGTTGTTCAAAATGTATATTACTTGTTTTTTTCTTTGGATATTCTATCAGTTATTGAGAAAGTATTGTTTAAATTTCCAACTATGCTTGTAGGTTTGTTGCTCTCTTCAGTTCTGTCAGTTTTTAGTTCTTCATGTATTTTGAAGCTGTTATTAGTTACATACACATTTATGTTTAAAATGTACCCCTTATAGATAGCATATAGTTGGTTTATTTTTTTTAAAAATAGACTTTAGAGCGGTTTTAAGTTCACAGAAAAATTGAGCAGGAAGTACAAAGAGTTCACAGATACCCCTGTGTTTGTGCATGCACAGACACAGCATCCCCACTGCCAACATCCCATATTAGAGTGGTATATTTGTTACAACCTACATTGATACATCTTTACTGCTCAAAGTCCACGCTGTATTAGTCCACGTTCATTCTTGGTGTTGTATTATATAATCTATGGGTTTTGACAAATGTATAATGATATAAATTCACCAGTATAGCATCATAAAGAATAGTTTCCCTGCCTGAAAATTGTCTGTGCTCCACCTACTCATCTAACCTTCCTCCATAAACCCTGGCAATTGCTGGTCTTTGTACTGTCTCCAAAGTTTGGCCTTTCCAAAATGTCATACGGTTGTAATCATCATACAGTATGTAGCCATTTCAGATTGACTTAATTTAGTATTAGCATTTAAGATTCCTTTCTTTTCATGGCTTGATAACTCATTTCTTTCTAACACTGAATAATATCCCATTGTCTAGATGTACCACAAATGTACCACAGTTTATCCAACTGAAGGACACTGTGGTTGCTTTTAAGTTTTGGCAATTATGAATAAAGCTGCTATAGACATCCTTGCATAGATTTTTGCATGGATGTAAGTTTTCAATTCATTTGGGTAAATACCAAGAGGCACAATTACTGGATCATATGGTAAGAGTATGTTTAGTTTTGTAAGAAACTACCAAACTGTCTTCCAAATGACTGTACCTTTTTGTATTTCACCAATGAGTTCTGTTGCTCCACATTCTAGCATTTGGTGGTGTCAGTGTTTTGGGTTTTCACCATTATATCACAGTTGTTTTAACTTGCAATTCCCTAATGATATGATGTTGAACATTTTTCCATATGCTTATTTGCCATCTGTAGGTCTTCTTCAGGTCACGTATCTGTTCAGATCTTTAGCCCATTTTTTAACTAGGTTGTTCATATTCATATTGAACTTTTAAGAGTTTTGTATACTTTAGATAACAATCTTTTGTTAAAAGCCTATCTTTTATCAAATAGGCTTTTACAACATTTTCTCCCCGTCTGAAGCTTCTCATTTTCTTGATCATGTCTTACGTAGAGCAGAAGTTTTAAATTTTAGTGAAGTCCAACTTATCAATTATTTCTTTCATGGATCATGCCTTAGGTGTGGAATCTAAGAGGTCATCGCCAACCCAAGGTCATCTAGATTTTCTCCTATGTTATCTTTTAGGAGTGGTATAGTTTTGTGTTTTATATTTATTAATAGGACTGTGATCTATATTGAGTTAATTTTTGTGAAGGGTGTAAGATCTGTGTCTAGATTTTTTTTTTGCATGTGGATATTCAGTTGTTCCAGAACTACTCTTTACTGAAAAGAGTATTTATTATCTTTATTTCCTCCATTAATTACTGTTGCCAAAGATCAGCTCACTATATTTGTGTGGTTTGGATCTTGTTTTTTAACTAGTCCGATTATCTCTGCCTTTCAATGGTTATTTTTAGTCCATTTCCTTTCAAATAATTTTCTTATATGGAAGGCAGTCACTTTGCTATTTGTTTTCTAATTGTCTCATTTTCTTTTTTATTTCCTATGTTCCTCCTTTCCTGTCTTCTTCCGGGTTAAATGTATCTAATTCCTCATTGTAAGTCATACTTGCATTACCTTTTTAGTGATTGCTCTGTTCAATTTTTAAAAACCTTTTCTCCCATTTTTCAGATTGGGTAAATCTATAGATTTATGTTCGAGTTCATGAATCCTTTCATTTGTAATATTCAGTAGCCCATACAATCAGTTTTACATTTCAGATATTGTACATTTTAGTTCTCAGGTTTCCATTTCTCTGAGATTCTTTATTTGTTCACTACAATTGTTTTTTCCTTTATTTTCTAGTATATTTAAATAGCTACCTTAAAGTTCTATTAAGAAATGCTGGGTCATTTAGGGATCTGTTTCTAACAATTTTTTTCCTTGATTGTGGCTCACATTTTCTTGCTTCTTTATATGGCTGTTTTTTTGATTTATAGACATTGTGAATAATATCTTGTAGCAAGTCTGGATCATGTTATCTTCCTTTAAATGATATTGTTTTATTTTTTGTTAGAGTGGGATTACTTCTATTTGAATTTAGAATATGGCTCATAGGCTAGCTGGCTGTTTTTGTAAATGAAGTTTTATTGGAATATAACCACACCCATTTGTTTATATATTTTCTGTGCTATGTGCCTTAGCCCATTCAGGCCACTGTAACAAAATACCATAAACTAGGTGTTTGTAAACAACATGAAGTTATTTCTCATAGTTTTGTAGGCTGGGAAGTCCAAGATAAAGGAACTGGCATATTTGGTGAGAGCCCAACTTCCTGGTTCATAGATGGCCAGCTTCTCACAGTGTTCTCACATGGTGGTGGGGGCAAGGGAGCTCTCTGGGGTCTCTTATAAGGGGACTGATACTCAAATACCACCTCCCAAAGGTCCTACCTTCAAATACCATTATATTTGGGGTTGGGATTTCAACATATGAATGGGGGGCGGCATAAACTTATTCAGTGTATAGCAATATGGTTCACAAACCTAAGTCATATGCTATCTAGCCCTTTAAGACATTTGCCAACCCCTGCTCTAAGGTATGCCCCTTACTCCTAAGATGGTGTCACATTTCTTAGTAGTAACTAAAAGCCTTAAGTGTTCAATGAGATTTCTCCCCTCTGGCTGAAACCCCAAGGATCCCCAATACTATATAACTTCTGGTATCACTGTTCAACTCTAAGTCTCAGAGCAAGTAATTTTTTGCTAGGTCTTGTAGATCTTTATCCTGCATATGCACATCTCAGCCCTCAAACAAGTACCATGCAAATTTCTGCCTCCCTCCCCAAGGTTCTCTTTTCTCTTGAACTGTCTTATAAATTCCAGTTGCTTCTCAGTAACCCAAACCTCTGCTTCTTCAGCTTAGAATTGCCACTCTCTTTGAGCTCAACCTCCCCATGATAATGCTGGAAGATACCCCCAAGCAGAACCCTAGGATGATCAATTGTGGGATTTAACATCTTGTGTGTCCCTTCTTCGGAATCAGTCCTGCATTGCCTGTTTCAGGCTCAATGCCTGAAAATACCTGCTGACATTTTGTCTGGGTTTAAAATTGTCTGGGGGTGAAAGTACAAATCTGGCACTACAATTAAGACAACCTGCTTTGCAAAATCAAAGATCATAGAAAACACAGGATATTCCAATTCTATTCACAGCCATCTATCTGACATTCACTGACTTCTTTAAGTAAATTTTTTTCAGGTTAACTATGTCCAATTCCCTTAACCATCCCTTATAGTACAAAATACATACTATGGTAAGTCATAATATTGTTTCAAGTCCTTTCTTAAGAGAAGTTCATTCAGTGGCAACACCCACTTGGGAAGGTTAGAAGGAACATCACAAGCATTGTAGCTCACTTACCATCTAAACATCAAACAAGAGTAAGAATGAGATATTTAAGAGGAAAAAAATCTTTAAGCTTATTTTAATCTGAGCTTTTCATATAATTTCATAGGGAATTAATTCATAAGAAAAAATAAGTACCTTTGCTATGTCTAGCCTGTGTTGTTTAGAGTTGGCACTAGTGTAAAAGCCATCATTTTTTGCTACTCTTTGAGTTGTAAATATCATACCAGGGGACAAAGCCTGACTCTAACTGAAGTTTGGACAGGAGCAAATTTTGATATGCTTATTTCCTTTGGCAGTATAGATCAGGGGTCAGCAAACATTCTGTAAAGGGCCAGACCGTAAATATTTTAAGCTTTGTGGGCCACATGGTCTGTCACAATGATTCAATTCTGTCACTGTGGCATGAAAGACAGTATGTAAACAAATGAGCATGACTGTGTTCTGATAAACTTTCTTTACAAAAACAGGCAGCTGGAATTTGATCCAAGAGCTATCATTTGCTGACCCTTGGTATAGACAAATAAATCTAAGCTAGCAAAAGTTTAACTGTTTGCAGTTTTATAAAATTTTCAAGATCTTTAAAAAATGTTTTCCTATTTTATAAATTGCCATTTTTGTTGAGTGATTATCTTTTTCTATTGACAAGATAAAGCTGTTGTTACATTTCCTCCATGTGAAGGGGACCTTTACATGCCACTGAATCGTATGTTATTTTGCATTCTGTAACTTCAAAATGAAACCTCCCTTTTCTTGACAGATAAACACTACACGTGAAGAGTGTTGAAAGGGAACATCGATTACCGAACCGACCTGGAGAGGGAAAGCACTGGTCAAAATTACGTGGATGAACTGTCTTGTTTTCCAAAGATGCTGCTGAAATAGTTTTGCTACTGCTTTCATTAGTCAAAGCTCTTTATATAACATGGGCTGTATGAAATCAAAGCAAACTTTCCCATTTCCTATGCCCTTTGAAGCTGAGAAGCAGCATGGGAGTGGAGAAAGCTTTATGCCAGAAGAGAGACTTCTACCTGGGATGCCTTCTTCAGTTACTGTCAAAGAAGAAGTGAAGCAACCCTCAGGGACCAATGCTGTGATCCTTGAATATGCACACCGCCTTTCCCAGGAAATCTTACGTGATGCCTTGAACCAATGGGCATTAAATAACGTCACATATTATGGCATCCCATACATCGAGTGTGAGGATGACGATGCTGTAGGATGATGACACCTTCTTGACTGGACATATAGTTGGTGCTAGCTTAAATACATTAAACAAAAGCAAAAACTGGTGTAACTACAAATAACTTCATCTGGACATAAAACATGTCTATGATAATGTCACTAGTGTAAGAATACCTAAGATGAAATATGTTTTAAGCAGTTCTATGTTGATAGCAATTTCTCTCTGCATGGGCTTAGATGAAGGGCTGAATGGAGGTCCTATGGTACCCAGTAATCAGCTGTATGTCACAGCACTTTCTTCCTGAGGCAGTAATGATATCACCAAAGAAAACGCTGAGGAATAAGTGCCCCAAGTTCCAAATGGTTAAAGACATTCCTTTAAAATAAAATTTTTGTTAATTCACACCCAAAAAAACCCCCTAGATATAGAGTTTTCTCAAAATGCCTTAGCAAGGGAATGGCACTCAGGCCATAGTGATCAGCAGTGGATCTTATTTGTCAAAACCATTTGTGTCAAGGATCTCCACTTCTTAACACAAATGATCCAGCATTAGAAAGCAACCCATGTAGAAGTGGTCCACCTTGAACCCTGTCTTTAATAATTTATTTTTGTAGATGAAAAGCATAACCACCACCTTGAACCTCAGGCCGCTAAATAGCTACAGCTGTTACTAGATGACTTAAGACATTGCATATAAAACCATCTTAAAAAGATAATGATTTACAGAAGCCATAACATTAATATTTATTGCACTGAATTAATAAGCAGCCAAATGATATAACTATACAAAGAAAACAAGTATGGGTACCTTTTATAAACAGCAATCCAGTAAATCTGAAAAATAAGCAGCCTACCTGCAAAGTAGAAAGCAAAACCTGGCGTCAGGACTAATTGTATTATTAAGTTTTACTGCCTCAGATGCAGAGGGCTGGAATATGGGCCCAGATAATGCATGAGTATTTATAGTTGTATTACAAGACAGAACACTCCTTTCAAGGAGAGTATTCATGTATTTATTTTTTTAGTGGTAACACATGCCTATAGGACATTTACAGCCATCTACCATACTATTTTGATGAGTCTGGCTATCTTTGGGGGAAGGGGAAGGCTTTCCTTTTTTTTACTGTTGCAGCACACACACACTTTTTAAAAGGAATAAATACTAATTAAAGATAGGTGATTTAAAAAATTGAGGGGGAATATAACTTGTAGGAAAATTGGGACTGAGTTTCTAGAATAATCTTTTCATCAAGATTTGCTACACATTGAGGTTAAATGGAAATTATTTAAGCCTGTGTATGTTAGATCCTTTTATTAATACACCATTGTTATTGAAATCTAAAAGGCGGCAGAAAAAGGCTTGACCTTTTTAAGAGATAAATATGTATGTGACATTGTAAGCAGGTAGGAATGCTACCTTTAATTTTAGCAATACTTTGAAACCCACAATCAGAGTGAATTCCCCAAGTTACACGAGCAAAGTTATTTGAAATGAGTGATATGCCATCTTTCAGTTGCCTCTGGACACCTCATCATTCAACTTTAATTCTACCTAGTCCCAGGATTCATACTGACCCCTTGTACTTTCAGTCTAGTAACTTTTATAACAGAAAAGTAACCATTCCTCTTCATATGAAGGATCTGAAATCATCAGGCTAAGGGCACAAAGTTTCCCATAAGTATAAAACATTTCCAGGTCATGAAGAGAAGTTTAGGTTTCTAAGTGTTTACTCAGACAAAAGCCTAGATGTGGTGGTTTTTCATTCATTTTATATCTCATGTCAGGATATTTGCTGTAAGGTTATTTGCTGTTTAAAAGATATAAGTAGGTATATGGAATAGTAAGTATTATGGTGAGGACACAGAGCCACATAAAACAGCATGTCCCATTAAATTTGTCAGTATACACACGGATAGCGACTAGCGGGTTTTGGTTATATCTAAACATTTTAACTTCAGGTTCCTTCTCTGCCCTGGGCTCCTATCTCCCAGGGGTGTAACAAGGAAACCTCCCAGATCCATATCTAGCAAGAAGTCTAATCCCTGTTGCTACCCTCTCTCAGCAGCTATGCCAGTACAGTTTTGTCACTGAGAACCCAGCCCTGTGCCCCCGAATAGTATTTTAATAGAGTGTATCCTGTGTACAATATTTCCAAGAGACTTATCTTTGAAATATGTGCTGCATTATATGCCAGTGCATGAACAAGGAACTACAAGACTTGCATAATCAGTGAGCTAATGGATAAACCAAGCTGGGGCAGGTGGAAGCTGAATAAACAAATTTGTACTATATATGATAGTCATCTCATCACAATATAGTTTGGCCTAATGACAAGATGGATGAGAATATCTTTGATAGGATAATTAGCCTTCTTTTATACATTTATATTGAAATATTGGCTTTACTTCATTTTGAAGATCTTTCATGAACAATATAAAAGTAGAAGGTCTATTGAGAGGGAAGGAAACATAGCATAGAAGGCAGAAAGAATTTTTAGCTTCTGGAAAGGCAAACATTTGTAACATCCAGTGTAAGGGCAAGTGACCCTCTACCAGCACAACAAAGAACCTCCAGGTGGCAACTGTGGAAACAGATTATCAGAGAAAATAAACGTGCCAATTCCGTATTTACAGAGACTTACCTAACCCCACAAACATGCTTCACTGCTGCCTTCCCCAGCTGTCTCGTATGTGCTGTTACATTTCAGTTACATGCCTTTGATCCAAGAATTCTCCACTTTTAGTTGCCTTATCAGTTCTTTGCAAACTGCCTGATTGTTAGCACTTAAAGCACAATTTTGAAGGGGACAAAAAACAATTATCATCTTAGTCCCACAGAAATATTTTGTGTCAAATTGCCTTATTAGTATTAAAACCAGACACATTGAATGAATAAAGTAGCATCCTACTTGATACCATTGGCATTTTATGAGATGAGGGAAGTATACTTTTGTATTATATAGTTTTAAAAATCAAAAGTTAGAGATACTTCATAAGTAACGTCAAGGAATAGCAATTTAAAAACAAAGTTTTAACAAATACATTGTTTGCTTAATCATAATGCCCTCCTTCTATATTTGAATGACCAAATAGGACATGTCTTCCTTGGCACCATGGGCTCAGAAGCACTACCTACATCTTAATTTATAAAACTCAAGTTTTGTTAACAGATTCTTTTCTCTGTAGGACTTAGCTATGAAGTGGTATTTTTTTTCCAAATATTTTTGTGAAAATGTTTTTTGTAACTACAATAAAAGTCCAGTTGCAATTAACTAGCTATGAGTTTTTATTTAACTGAAGGCAAATGCTTTTAAACATTATATATTACACTTTCAAATCTTTTAACAACATAAACACATTTTGTGCATTGTTAACAAATGTAAAAGTTAATAAAAATCCATTTATACAAATATTTCTTGGATCATTCAGGTCCAATTTAGGAATTTTAAGAATATAAATGAAAACATGTCCAATTTCATGGCATCTTTACTCCAGATCTGTTCCTGAAGTTTTGTTTTTTTTTTTTTTTTGAGAAAGAGTCTCACTCTGTTGCCTGGGCTATAGTGCCATGGCATCAGCCTAGCTCAGAGCAACCTCAAACTCCTGGGGCTCAGGCGATCCTTCTGCCTCAGCCTTCCGAGTAGCTGGGACTACAGGCATGTACCTCCATGCCCAGCTAATTTTTTCTATATATTTTTAGTTGGCCAATTAATTTCTATTTTTAGTAGAGACGGGGGTCTTGCTCTTGCTCAGGCTGGGTTTGAACTCCTGACCTTGAGCAGTCCTCTCGCCTCGGCCTCCCAGAGTGCTAGAATTAGAGGTGTGAGCCACCACGCCCAGCCTTGTTCCTAAAGTTTTTAGAAGAAAAATGCTTCATGTAAAATAGATTAAGAACTGAGAAAATTTAAACAAATATCTTCTGGGCTGCAATTTCCTCCTTTATGAGAAGGGTACAGGACATAATCTTTTATGTCTCTTTCAGCTCTGTTGGCTTTTTGTTCTTACAAACCTGAAGTTCTATTAGTTTCTAAGAGGTATGGGATGAAGGAGAAACTATAACAAGTTACAAAATAAATGATAAACTGACCTTTAAAAATTATTCTTATCTAGAACTTTGAGTCTATAACATCTTGCAGTTTCCTGTATACCTTAAAAAAACACTTATTTTATCAACAATACCAATTATTGAGGCTATATTTTGAACAAAAGTCTTTTCAATGAATTTTCTCCTGATTTGCACCTTATGTAAGTACAATTAACTTATCACACATAAGTCTGATGTAAATTACAAAAAGCAGAATGTCTCTATCTTAGAGATGGACAGTTTCCTAATTTCTCATTCTGCCAGCGTAACAAATATTGCAAATAACAAGAAATAATGCTTTCATTTTTACCCAGAATCAGTATTCTGATTACATGAAGAAAGGCCAAGGCTGAGTTAATAATACTAGAGAGATAACTTCATAAAACCTTTTGTCTTTGCCCAAGATTTCTAATGTTTATAAAAGTAGCTCTTCTGCTACAGTAACCCAACTATTTAAAAGTACACTCTTATATGGAGGTAATGCTATGAGGCATTAACACAGTATCCCAAAAAAACTTTTCAACGTCTTTATTTTTGGTAATCTATACCTAAGTTTATTTAATCAATGTATAAACCACTACCAAAAGCCAAACATAGTTCCCATTTCAATTATATATACTAACTCAAGAGAACCTTTAACAACCTTTGAATTTTCCCATCTTTTAAAACAGGGGTTGGCAAACTCTTTCTGACAAAAACCAAACAGTGAATATTTTAGGCTTTGTAGGCATACAATCACTGTTGTAACTACTCAATTCAAAGTAGCCATAGATGATATGTAAAACACGAGGTCAGCTATGTTCCAATAAAGCTTTATTTCTGAACACTGACACTTGAATTTCACATAATTTTCACAAATCATAAAATATTAGTTTCTGATTCTTTTCCCAACCATTTTAAAAACATTAACCATTCTTAGTTTGCAAGCTGTATTAAAAACAGGCAACAAGCTGGATTTGGCCCATACGCTGTAGTTTGCCAACCACTGCTCCAAAATATACCTGGAAAAGGCCAGTCACCTCAAAATTTCAAATCACTGCTTCCTAGAGACTTAAAGTGATTATTCACATCTTCATCAGTAACTTCTTTTAGATCAGCTGGTTTCCACTTTGGACTCTGGTCTTTATCAATTAAAACTGTCAAGAGAAGATACAGATGTCAGTATGTTTCTTTCTGGTATTACCAGATTTTAATTACTGAATTGACAGAAACTATCTTGTACTAGGCATATTTTTATACAGTACTTTTTCCCCCAAAGTTTAAGTTTTTGTGTATGTTCTATTTTTCCTCTAAATTAAACCCCCAAGGAATTTGTATAGATAGCAATATATTATACTTTTGATGACTAGTGTGAATATTTTCTAAGTTTCTAAGCCTCACATCTAGCTTTAATAAAGCCTAGTTAACTAATCCAGCAGTTGAAAACATTAGAACTCTTTATTCTTCTTCAAATAAAATCGTAAATGAAACCTCCATGTTACAAAACAGCTAAAACCAGAGTTGGTGTGGTTTAAAAGGAAAGGCAAGGGAGGGCAGAGGTCCCAGATGTGCCAACTATCCTCCTCCACACATTGGGTTTTGGGAGGAAAATTAATCACTTAAAGTAGAGAGAAGGGGACTTTATTCATAATTAAACGTGGATATTGTTGTTCTGCTGAATCTTCCAGTTCAGACAGCTCTGAGTTTAAAAATCAACCACCTTCAGGTTATCACAAAACCTTTTATTTCTCCTATTTCAGTGTAGTCATCACTTAGTGCAGCCACATAGTATCCCCACAGGATTGTAAGTATGAGACAATTTGTAACCTCTCTTATTAAAGGGAGGGCAATGTCCATTTCCTGGTCGTGAAAGTATACTGTAGTTATACAAATGTTATTTTGGAAACGAGGTGGGGGATATGCAGGATCTCTATATTATTTCTTACAACTGCCTGTGAATCTACAATTATCTCAAAACTTTTTTTTTTAAAGGTACGGTTGTAGCAGCAAATTTCCAACCATGCTTAAAATGTACAAAATTCTTGTGAAGAATGGAAATATTTAAATATGCAAACACTATAGTGAAATGGGAAAACCTAATTTAGCATTCAAAGGCTAAATAGTTAAAAGCAGCAGTATGGGATCCAAGGAAGGAAGACTACCTTGGGTAGGCAGAAGGAAGCTTATATGCAATTAAATGTGGATACTGGAGGTTTTTAAGGTTTGGCTGCCTGTACTATGAGATTCTGGTATTGGCTCAGTGGTGATATTAAACACTGATGTTATGATCCCTACCAATTTGAAAGTTTTATATATTCCCTGGACAGTGTAAACAAAGAACAAAGGACATTCTTTCCACAAGAATCTCTTCCTTTAAGTGTTCTGGCCAATACAATCTACCTCCTTGAGATCCCACTGAAGAGCAAAAGGAAAGAGAATATTAATGAAATCTGTGTTATTTTATTTCAAGCAAACAAAATTTTTTACCTAAAATAGATACAGCTTAACTTCTTGCCATGTAGGCAGCTCAAGTTTTTCAGAGGGTCTCCTGAGATACCCACTCAAACTCCATTTGGTAACTATCTAGGCTCTACTAAAATAGCCCATTTTCTTCTATAACCAGAAGTAGTTTGCTGTAGATTAAGAGTAAGAATTTTTAATAACTATTTCCCTAATTTGCTAGCATATTTTATCTCATATGCTAACATATTTTTATAATTAGTAAATCACAGCAAACATTTGATTATGTAAGAACACTAAACAGTTTTATGCAGGATATTGCTTTCTGAATAAACAGGCTATGCTGAAAGAAGTGGCAATGTTTTATCTTCATTAAAAAGTAGCATGGTAATAAGCACTTTGATGCTACTTGGTTTCAACTAGTTCCTTAAAATAACTGAGAGTACTTACCCAAAAACAATACCTTTCTTTATTGAGAAGGGCTGTTGTAACATATAATAAATACTTTAGCAATATAACCCAAGCAGCATACAGGTTCCCTAAAATTAGAGGTCTAGGCTATAATCTACATGTATCAAGAATTTTCAGAGATTAGTGGGAAAAATGCACATTTTACTTTTTCTATAAAACCAAGTAAAATCCAGCCTCTGACTCAACCCCATGTGTCTTCTAAAAGGGTTTGAATTAAGTGCTTATTTCTCATGTATCATGTGATTGGTGTTCATCAAAGCTTAGAGCTCAGAGAACATAACCTTCTATTCAAAAAAGTATAACCAGTCTGTACTATATTAATAAAAACATAAGAAAATTAGATATGCAAAGTGCATACAGAAGGAAATAACTTGTTTTATATAACATAAATAACCACTCTATATAGGGATATGTAGATATGTGCATATCTAATATGTGTTATACATGAAAAGGAATTGTTGCAAGTTTGCTAGAAAAAAGCAACCACTTCACTTGCTTTCTCTAAATATTCTGACTTTGGAGATAAGCAAAAGTGGAAAGTATTAATAAGAACATTAGCAAATGTTACTAATTATATCATATGTTTTATTCCCCAGCAATGTTTAACTGCTCAAGTACAGGCAAGAAGGTGGATAATAGGGTTTAACCCTTGCTTGATTTTGCCAGGCCAGGACAAAACAGGGAGGAAGGGTAGGGGACTTGAGGGCTTTTTGCAGGGGAATAAATGCATGTTTTAAAGGCCTCAGCATCAGGATGAGTTCACAAGTTTACACTGCACTTATCAGAAGTGAGTCCATGACTGTAGGAGCAGAATTACCTCTTAACATATAAATTAGGGAGCAGTGCCACATTATGTGAATTTTTAAAAATAATATTAGTTTCAAGGACTGATCTTACCTTATATCCCAGATGGTAATATTTTTTAAGAAAACACACAATTTTGTAAACTTTATAAAGGTTTGATTTCACTAAAAATAACTACAGGTTGATTATCCCTTGTTCAAAATGCATGGGACCAGAAGTGTTTCAGATTTTGGAATATTTGCATCATACTTATGCTCCAATGGGCATGTCCTTTTAGTGTCATGTCAGCACTCAAAAATTTTTGGATTCTGGAGCATTTAAGATTTCAGATTTTTCGATTTGGGGTGTGCAAACTGTATCATCTTTAATTAATACCATATGCTCACAAATCTATTTCCCTAATAGCCAGGAAGGAAACACAACTATTTGTCACTTACCAGCTCTAACGCCTTCGTGAAAGTCATGACCTCCCTGAAAGAAAATTGAGATTAAAGGGGGGTAATTGCTAGGTATTCTTATTCCTGGTGATCATCTCTCTCTCCTCCACCCACTTCAGCCCCCTACTCTCATGGCCACAACCTGAACCATAACATTCAGAGACTCGGCCACCTCTGATAATCTACTCTCTGATCACCACCTCCTGATCTCATAGTATTTGTGCAAGTATCTCCACTGCTGTGAATCCGTGCTCTTTCTGAGGTCCACAGATCCTATGACTTTCTCCCCCTCTGTGTTGGCTTCACTTTGGTCTTCACTCAGCCCAGTTTCATCAGTCCTTTAATAATATGGTCACTTTCTTTGAAAATGTCCTCATCTCCCTCAAACCCCTTCTCCTTTATACAAACCTGGCAAAATCCCAGCTGAACCCTAACATGTACCTCTGCCTACATTTGAGCAGCTAAATCTTGCTACAGAAAATCATACAATTGTGATTGGTTTCATTTAAAATTCAAGATCACAAATCTCAAACAGGCATGGAAAACTGAACAATCCATGATCTCTTCCACACTCCCCAAGATAATGATTTAAACTGTTTTCTCCCCTCTCAAACTCTACCCGTAGAGCACACTCTACTCTTACTACAAGATATGAAGTCTTGTCTTCCTACCACTAAAACACCTGCAGCCAACTATACCTGTCTTCCCTTTCATGACTATGGAGGAAGAAACCATTCCCCTTTCAAAGGCCAGTCCTCATCTGCCCTCCAATTTCCATCTCCTCTTGCCTCCTCAAGGGGTTATCCACTTGTCCTCCTTTTCCTGGCATCATCAATGTAGACAATATAACTGAGCAGTTGAGAGCTTATAGTTCAAATGCCTGGATTCACATCCTGGTTCTACTATGTATTAAGCATGTGTCCTTGGGCTAGTAGTTTTTCTAACCCCCAGTTTCCTTAAATGAAATGGCAATATCAGTATCATCAAATTATTTTAATCCATATCCCAGTACAGTGTCCGACACAAATCAAGTGTTCGGCAAATGTTAACTATGATTATCAATCTCTACTGGATCATTTCCAATCATTTACAATGATGTTCTGGTACCTTCCATCTTACAAAATAAAAAAGAAACCTCACTTGATTCCACAGTCCCACCATCTACCCCATTTCTGTTTCAAGAGGAGTTGTATACACATATTGTCTCTACTTCTTCACATCTCATTTTCTCATTTCCTCTCCAATTTAATGCACTTGACTATCTGCCCCCGCCACTCCTCTAAAACAGCTTGCCAACACCACCTACAACTTCAGTGTTGTCAAGTTCAAAGGACACTTCTAACCTCATCTACAGACACTTTGGCAGTATTCAACACTGTTCATCTCTCTCTCCTCCCCAAAACATTTCTCTCCTGCTTTGTGACACCACACTCTCCTGGCTAACCTACCTCTCAGTCCTTTTTTCCCCTCCCACTGCTCTTTCTCTATCCCACCACAAAATGTTGAAGTTCCTCAGGGCCCAGCTTTTTGGTCTCTTTCATTTTCTTTTTATGGGATCTTATCCATTCAGTGCTCAACACATGACCTTGGCGATCAGTTCTGTTAAAGTAGAAGATCATGGCATTTCTCTGCTCAAAACCATCTAGTGGCTTCCCATTTTACTCAGAACAAAAGCCAAAGTCCTTACAGAGACCTTCACAGCCCTGTACACTCTGCACAGCCCTTCCTACATTGCTCCCTCTGGCCTCATCTCTCACTTTCCACCCACTCTGCACAGCCTCCTTACTGTTCCTAGCACAGGCGGGCACGCTCCTGCCTCAGAGCTTTGTACCTGTGGTCCCCTCTGCCTGGGATGGTCTTCTTCCAGACACTCACATGGCTCACTTCCCTCACTTCTTTAAAATTTTCACTCAAAGAATATCTCAGTGAGGTCCCCTCTGGTCATCCTGTCTATGTTCTATATCCCATCCTCCTTCATTATTTGTTCTTCATATTTGTAATTATATACTATATGTTTTATGTATTTATCTTTTTTACAGTCTATTTCTCCACTATACAGTAAGTCTTCCATTAGGGTGGGGGGGTCTTGCGTGTTTTGTTTACCTATGTATTCTTGGTCCAACAGTGCCTAGCACACAGTAAGCACTCTTGTTTAGTAAATAAATTCCCAAAGTTTTTTATATTAATTGGTGCTAGTGTCTTTCAGACTTAAAATCTCTAACTCATACCTCTAAGCTCCAACTCCTAAATGTATTCTCTCCCTCGTATCCATCATCAAATCCTACCAATTTTATCTCCATTTATCTCAAATTTATTTCTCTCCATTGCCAGCATGCTACTCTAGTCTAAACCACTACTATTTTACTCCTGGATCACTGCAATAAACTCATGTCTAGTCTCTACATCCATTTCTTTTTTTTTTTTTTTGAGATAGGTCTCACTGTGTTGCCCAGGCTAGAGTAAAGTGGCATCATCATACTATTGCATCCTCAAACTCCTGGGCTCAAGCAATCCTCCTGCCCCAGCCTCCTGAGTAGCTAGAACTACAGGTGTGTGTCACCATGGCCAGCTGATACATCTACTCTTGAACCCCTCCCTATCTCCACTCAGCCATAATTACCTTCTTAAAGCAAATCAAATCAAAGCAAAAATCAAATCACTCCCTATTAAACCCAAGAGGCTTTTCAACATACTCTTTTCTCTTCCTTTAGGTCACAGATCTCAAAGACGTCTTCCCTGACCTACTTAAAGCAGGCTTCCCTTTGCCTCCCAACTCCCTCCTGTCCCTGCATCATTCTCTTCTATTACCAACCCTGTGTGTGTTGCATTTAGAGCACTTACCACAATTTATAATTATTTTGTACTTATTTTGTTTACTTGTTCTTTACAGGCTCAGTAGACTAAATGCCATGAAAACAAAGGACCGTTTTCTTATTCAACAACATAACCCTAACACTTAGGCACAGTGCCTGGTACATAATTAACATGTCTGCTGAGAGGATGAAGGAAGGAATCAATCAATCTAGGCAATGCACTAAAGTGCAATGGAAACTGTGGATTGACTGTGTGAGGTATGCAGGAGAGTGGCCAAGAGCACTGACACTAGAGCAAGACTGCCTGGCTTCATGTGCCATGTCTGTCACTTAACAGCTGCATGACCTTAGAGAGGTTACTTCTCTAGGCCATAGTATCCTCACCTGTAAAATGGAGACAGTAATAGTACCTATCCTTGTAGAGCTCCTGTGAGATTTAACAGAGAGAATGCATATAAAGTGCCTAGCATAGTACTTGCATATAATAAACACTCAATAGACTTCAGCTGCCATTTACATCCTGTAAGAATGAGTTTAAGATGCTACAAATAGAGCTCTATTTCTAATTAGATGAAATACTTTAAGTATCTTAATAACTATTTCAAGACATTAAAGTATATTACGGGGCTGGATGTGGTGGCTCACACCTGTAATCCTACCACTCTGGGAGGCCAAGGTGGGAGGACTGCTTGAGGGCAGAAGCTCGATACCAGTCTGATCATGAGTGAGAACCCATCTCTACTAAAAATAGAAAAAATTAGCCAGGTGTGATGGTGTACACCTGTAGTCCCAGCTACTCGGAAGGCTGAGGTAGGAGGATCACTTGAGCCCAGGAGTTTGAAGTTGCTGTAAGCTAGGCTGATGTGATGACACTCTAGCCCAGGTGACAGAGTGAGACTCTGTCTCAAAAAAAAAAAGTATATTAGGAATGTCTGCCTGCTGGTTATTAAACAAATATTCCCTTTAGTCTGTAAGTTTATTAATCTAAATGATATGATGCCTTTTGAGGACCCTTTGAACATAAGGGATGATTCTGCCTTTAAAGAGTTTATCGTCTTGAAGAAGAAATAACTATGATTTTGCATGTTTCATGAAATCAATATTCCATGTGATTACTATCCACTTTAATTATATTTACAATGGTACTCTCACCACTTATTAATTAAAACATGTAGTGGACTAATAAGTTCCATTTGTGCATTTATTTTATACATATTTGCTTATAAGTAATACAAATGAGGGAATTCACATTTAGAGAGTTTATGCTTCTTACCCAAGGTCACAGAGATCACGCCTAAAAAATGGTTAATTTCTACTTTGAATTCCACATGAGATTAGAGGACTTCTTACATGAAAATATCATTGCTATTTCATAAAGGCTTAATAAAAATCTGGGTAGCAATATTTCCATACACTTAAAGCTAACTGACCTGTTGTATTTTTGTAAATTTACAGGTAGTATAATTTTTAATTTTCGTGTTTATATTGAATGTATTTTACATGTTCTACAATGAACACTTACTACTTTCATAACTAAAAAAATGACAATTAAAAAAAAATTCTTACCATACAAGCTTGACTTAGCCGATACTCCATAGTTAATACTTCCTGCAAAGTCTTTGAAGACCCCTCCATAAGTTGCCTTAGTGTGATCTTTAGGGAGGTTGGAGACATCTTATTAATTACCTTTTGGGGGGAAAAATACTAGTTTTAGCCCAACAGCTCCTTTATTGTCTATAGTAAACTGTATTTCCATATAAATCATATTACAACATGCCCCTTAATAGTACTTTCATATGCCAAAGTCTCATAAAAGATTATACCTTAACCTAATCCTGCCAAAGCACCAAATAAATTTTTTCTAATCTATTACAAAAACATTATTCCACAAATAGAATAAATTCTGTCCCTATGACTTAAGCAATAAACCTACATTGGTAGTTTGCCTAGCATAAATTATGATCCCAACTAGCTAATTAATAAAATCAATACACACCTTACAAGCTACTCATATTCACAGAGGACATTTAATTTTGCAATGTAAAGAAGGTGAAGGAGTAGAGAAACAGTATCTCTTCCTTCCCAATTTGTGGCTATGAAGAAATGTCATAACTCTAGTCTTCACCTAAAAATAAGTCTACTTACCCTGGAAGTAAGGAGAGAAAAGAAGTTACTGTGAGGCATTCTTCTATGGTATTTAATTATTTAATAAAATAAGAATTATGGATTTGCCTCCTTGGCTACAATGCTATGCCACTCCTTTTGAACGTAAAGATGTTATCACTAGTTCCAATACATATGTATGACTGTAATGTCAACAGCTGCCACAAGAGGTCATTACATGCTGTGTACATCTGATGCCTGCCTTTTCCTTTGTAATTGCAATGCATGGTTTTCAGGCTTACTGTTGAATGGTCTCAAAGGTTTAGACTTTACTTGAGTTCAAACAATTCTCCACTTCAAGATTCTGTATTCTTTGTAGCATCCTTAAGTCTGACAATCAGATTCAAGGAACAGACTGAATGGACAAGACAGTATCTTACCTAGCAGGTGCCAGAGACTAGATGACTATACAGAAAAAATTCAGAGGTTAGTGTCCTACCTACAACCACAGTGCTGCAGAAGAGACAGAAAGAAAAGTGGTTAAGGGCTGTGATAAAAATGGTTCACGGGAACTCATTCTCTGCTCTGGGTGCTTTATGGACATGATCCCGCTTAATGCCCTTGACAGCAATCCTGCTCCACGTTCTCGCCTTTCTTGTCGCAGGCCGTGGGGACACGGGGATAATGGCGCCTCTGCAGAAGTCTGTACGTTGTGCTAAGAGGCCCCTCCCTTTCTGTAGGCAAGGAGATAATGGATCCATTTTGTTGACAAAAATCACTAGTTTTCTTTAGTAGGAGCAATACCCATATTCTCTCAGGTGAACACTGGCAGAACTTCATTCACAATGCTAAAAAGGTACATTTGAGGGAGTGACACAGCCACCTTAGTCTGCAAGGTTGGGGAAGCTACAACTCCCTTCACTGCTGGTGTGCAAGCCCACAATCATTCCTCAGCACTACCATTGCAGTTAACTGCTTGTGGCTTTTATTTCTCGGTTTGGCACTTTATGTGCCATCTGGATTTCTCAAAACAAAGAAATCTGTCTCTTGTTATACTTCCTCCATTTGGTACCAATTAATTTTATAAAACAGGCCGCTAAGTGGACCCCATGTATCTGGGCTTGTCTCAAACATACACAAAGAAATGGGAAAACCTCATTTAAAAATCTGTTGGTTCAGAGATTTCATGAAATGTATTTTCAAAGGCAGACATCACAGAAGAAGAAACTGGGGTACTGACAGCCCAAGGATTCTTACAGTTTCCAACAACTCTTAGTATGCTGGCAATTGAGCACAGAAGCTCAGGGTTGGGACCTTAAGGTTAGACAGCTCTGGGTTGGAATTCCAGCTCCACCACCTCCTACATGACTGCCTTTAGTTTCCTCATTTGTACAATAGTGATAATACTACTACTTGCCTCATAAATGGTATGGCAGTACAGAGTAGTGCAATGTGTCAGAAATCAAGCAAAACAGGGAAGGGAAGGGATATTTATGGAGCACATTTCCCTAAGCCCCCAGGGAAGTACTTTAACACGTTTAATCTCAATGTGGGAAAGGGCACAGCATGCCCACTTTACAGATGAGGAAACCAGGTCTGATACGAATTTGTCCAAGGTCACATAGAAAGTGAAAGAGCTGGAATCCAAACCCAAGGCTGCTGACTCCAAAGCCTACCTCCTCCTACCATACAAGGCTAGAAAAGTAGTTAAGAATGTCAAAGGCTGAAGAAGTAGAAAAAAGAGTGAAGAGGACACTGCATCAGGTGATAAGTAGAAGTGAATAAAAACTTGTCTGTGTAATTTTGACGGTAAGGGGGAAAGTCTGGGTGGTAGCTAGAAGAAAAACAGGGTCAAGGGAAGGCTTTTTACATTTTTTTTGGAGGAGAGCTTTTTGAAAATAATGGCAGAAGAAAATGTGCCACTAACTCAAGAAGGTAAAATTGAGGATGCTGAAAGAGGGAGATGACTGATGTAATTAATTCCTAGAGGAGGCAGGAAAGGATGGAATGAGAGCAGAGATGGGCCCTGGGCAAGGAAATGAGCAACATGTTAGAGGAAATCAAAGCGAAGATGAACAAATTAAAGGGGTACGTATAATACAGCTTCAATGGTTAAAAAGGAAACACATAAGACTATTCTGAAAAATTTGATAAATGATTAGGACTCGAATCTTTAGCTATCCCAGAAATGTGTATTGATACAATTCTGTACCCACATAACTTAGTGAACATATTTCTACTTCTTGTAGAACACTAGTCAGTGTTCTAACCAATTTATCTGACCCTTGAAAGAGTAGTTGTTTAAAGATTAGTGGGAAAGAAGATTATTTGTCCCCTGCTGTCCAAAAGCCAACATCTTTTTTCCTTTATCAAATGATTCACATTCTCATCTCAACAATATTACTGAGTATTTATTATGCAACAGACACTTCAGGAGAGACAATAATAAACAGGACATAGTCCTTGCACTCAAATAATATTATCAGCATTATAATCACTGCCCTTTGGGTAAGACTCCCAGGTACTCTTCTTTTGACAAGCTTTGGCAAGTCCTCGGGAAATTTTAACAAAAGGAAAACTCAGATATTTCCTCTACCCCTCCCTTCAGGAGACTCCCAGGACACCCAATAATATATAGTGTGACAGGCATTGTCAACAGAAAAACAATTTTCAACATGCCTACCGATACAATTAGAAAAATATTCAATACAACTATTGATACAATTAGAAGAATTCTACCAAGTAGGCCTCAGGGTTGACTAAAGGGCTAAACAGGCACCAAATCTTCCTTTGATTTGCTATGTGATCTTAGAAAATCATCTTTATAAAAAAGGATGTTATTTGTAACATTCTCTAAAACTCTAGGCTCTGTCAGATTAATCCCCAAAGAAGGAACTTGTTATGGCTAATTTTATTTGTCAACTTGACTGGGTCATGGGATGCCCAGATACCCGATTAAACATTATTTCTGAGTGTGTCTGTGAGGGTGTTTCTGGACAAGATTAGCCTTTGAATTGGTGGACTGAGTAAAGCAGAAGGCCCTACCCAGTGTGGGTGGGCACCTTCCAATCCGTTGAGGGCTTCAACAAAACAAACAGGTGAAGGAAGGTTGGATTAGGCCTCTTCTTTTTGCCTGACTCTGAGTTGGGACATCAGTCTTCTCATACCTTCAAACTCAGACTGGAATCTACACAGTCTGGCTGAATCTGCACAGAGATGAACTGGCTCTCTATCTCGCAGGCCTTCAAACTACACCACCAGCTCCACTGGGTCTCCAACTTGCAGACAGCAGATTGTGGGACTTCTCAGCCTCCATAATTGCTTCAGCCAATACCTTACAATAAATCTCTTCCTAGATATTTCATATATATGTATTATATAGATATATATGTATTTACATATTTATATCTCCTGTTTCTCTGGAGAACCCTAATATAGAACTGTTTAGAAGTCATCTATTAATATATTTAAATCATTTTACTTTTAAAAAATACATTAAAAATAGTGCTGATACTGACTTCCATTAAGTAGAGAGACAATGAACAGGAAATGAGGGCTTAAGAAGCTAATTAAAGGAAACAAATTGGTTTGTTCCCTATCTAACTGAAAGGAATACAAAAAGGTATAAGATAAATAAACATGGGTGTAATTTTGCTGTCCTCTGAATACAGGCTATAGTATATTTCAAATCTACCAACATGCTGTGAGATGAACTTTCTACTCCTTCCATTAAGAAACGAAATTCACTATTTCTGAAAACTTTTTTTGAACTGATAAAAAATACCATCTAGAAACAAGTGTAAATAAGCCAGAGATGACCACTTAAGAAGTATTCAATGTAGTTTCCACATTACAGAGGTGAGAAGGATAAAGCATTTGTTCATATTATACTCCAGAAATAATTTAATTTGAATAGCAAATATTTTTAAACCCTTGCAAAGCATAAGAGAAATAAACCAGTGCAAAACAAGTCAAAACGTAAATTGCCTGAAAGAGAATAGAAAGCATTTTGAGTTGAAACAGTATTTTCTACAAGTGCAAATAGTACATAGATAATAAAACTAAACTAAGAGACACTACAGTTAGAAGCATCTTATGTGGCTGGATTTTTTAAGAAAAAATCTGAAATAGTCTTTGCCGGGAGGGAAGAAGGAAGAAAGGAGAGAAAAGGGAAGAGAAGGGATGAAGGAAGGAGGAAAAGTGACATCATTATGTAAATATAAAATTCAAAGTAATCTGCAAACCTTAAATAACTCACTAAAAAATGAGGTTAGCAAAGTCACTGGATATAAGGTCAATATACAAAATTTAATCTTAATTTTATTTCTATTTATCAATAGAAAATGAAATTTTAAAATGATACCATTTACAAATGTTTCAAAACCTATCAAATATCTAGGGATAAATCTAATGGATTACATGCAAATGCAAGCCCTCTACAAAGAAAATTACAACATTATTGAGAGAAATTAATGAAGACTCCAATAAATGGAAGAACATACCGTATTTACAAAATGGAATATTCAACATCTGCTTTCTTTTTGGGAGTCTGGAATTTTGGTATGTGCCAGGCAGAGAGTACTTGTGTGACCAGTCCCCAAAGAAAACCTGTGCACTGAGGCTCTAAAGTACTTCACATGTACTGTCTCAACTAGTTGCTGGAGAAATTAAGCAAGTCCCACGTGATTCCACTGGAAGAGGACTCTTGGAAATATCAAGTTTCCTTCAGACTATACTCCATGTGCCTTTCCTTTTGCTGATTCTGCTTTATATTCTTTTGCTATGAGTACAACTATATACTGAGTCCTTCTAGTGGGTCGCAAAACTCAGGGGTGTCCTTGGGGACCCTTGACACAGAATGCAATCATCCATTGTCTTTTAGCTTCCAATATTGTTGGGAAATCTAAAGCCTTAGTAGATGACATGTTTTATTCCCTGAAAGCTTGCAGGAATAGCCAATGATTTATTAAACAGGACATAAAAAGCAAACCATAAAAGGGAAAAAAGATAAATTGGATTATATTAAAATTTTCTGTTCATTATATGACACCCTTAAAGACAAGTCACAATAAGAGGAAGATATATGCAATACATCTATCAAAGGCCTCATATCTAGAATGTAAAAAGAATTCCTACAATAATATTTAATAGGAACTTCACAAGAAAGGATACCCACATGGACAATAAATATATAAAATGGTGTTCAACTTCATTAGTCATCACAGAAACTGCAAATTAAAACCACAATGCAACGCTATTTTATATACTCCAGAATGATTAAAATGAAAGACAAATATTAATAATACCAAATTGCTGGTGAGAATATGGTGTAACTAGTACTTGAATGTAAACTGGTATAATCATACTAGAAAATTATCTCACAGTAACTACTAAAAATGAATACACATATGCATGATGATTTTGCAGTACTGCTCCTAGGTATATACCCAATAGAAATGCATATCTGTGTTACCACAAGGCATATACAAAATGTTCATAGCAGGACTATTTGTAACAGTGAAAACCTGCAAATAACTTCAAATGTCCAACAGTAGAAATGCATAAATAAAATGTAACACACGTAACACAATGGAGTATCTTACAGCAATGAAAATGCACACACTACTGTTACGTAGGTACAAGGGGATGAATCTCATAAATATAATGCTGAGCAAGAGAAGCAAGACACAAAACTGTATAATTTCATTTGTACAAAACTCAAAACATATAGTGTGAAAAGCCAGTATAATGGTTATCCTGGGGGGAAAGGCAGTGACTGGCAGGGGACACAGGCAAGACATCTCGGGTGCCCCATAATTTATTCTGTGTATTGGTTACATTCACATGAAAAAATTTTGAGCTATACATATATGATTTCTGTATTTTTCTCTATGTCATATTTCAAAAATATGAGTTCTTAAAATACAAATACTCAGGAAAAACTCACAGAATTCAAGCTCTGAAGTATAATAGAAGTCCCCTCACAACCAGACCCCAATCATTTTTGGCCGTATTTTCTGATACCTTACTCTTTGTTCCTTGCTCTGCACTCTTCAAACACTTGTCCTTTGAGTATATGGTTTGTTCTGTCTGGAATACCCTTTGCCACTTGGCAACACAATCTCATCTTTTAGACTTTGCTCAGATATCAGTTCCTCTGTGAAGCCTTTCAGACTCCTTCCATCATTTTCTGGACTTACACAGTAATTCGTGCAAGCCTCTATTTTAGCAGCACTTACCATATTGTATTACAATTGTTTATGTGTGTGTTCCACTAGATTGTAAACTCCCTGAGAACAGGTACTGGACCATCATTTTCGTACTTCAGTGGACAGTATAGCACTTTACCCATTCATTAATTTGTCATACCTGTCATGAAAAATGCTCTGTGATAGGTGCTTGGAGATACAGAGATAAGCGGGCTTTTCAGGAGCTCACAGTCTATGGTAGATATCACTCAATAAAGCAAAAAGACAAGAGGTACAGAAAAAGACACAACAGAATAGAGACAAGGAGAGAGAGTCACACAGACTTTTATTGGATAACACTGCCATTTTGTGGTTGCTTACAATATTGCCATTAAAGATCTGAAGCTGTGTTGTGTTTTTGTTTAAAATGGGAAATATCTCTTAGCATTTGCTCTCAGGGTTGAATGAAATTAAGTTGAAGGAAGAATTTAAACCACAACTAATAAGTCACATCATCTGATATTTTCAAACCAAGAAGCAAAAGCCCTGTTATATCTTGCATATTAAATAGGTCTTTGATTTTTAAAACTAGTTTAAATCAGCCACAGTTAGGATTTATGTTTTGCCATCAATTGTAAATATTTTTCTAAATAATTCTTACATAGTATATACTTCTATCTATAAATCTTTTCAAGACGGGTTTAGACAACAAACCAATACGAAATACTTAAACTAGAACAAGTCAAAGTCTACTTCACCGATTAGTACAGTTTCACAGAAACATTTTTTAATGTATTTTCACCATTCTGAAATGTCATACTACCATATAAAGACCAAACAGCCCTTTGCTTAAAGAAATGGCACTCATATTTCCTTTTTCTTATCTACAGTAAAAGGCTTAGAGCCAGTGCAAGAAGAGTGTCTTTTATAACCTGATCCTAAGACTTTTCTGGTAATTTTTCTAACAGCATTATCGATTTAAATAAAATGAAAAGGTAGTATGTAAAGATGCAAGTATTTCTAATACATGATATCCTAAATGCTCACGATAGCGTTTAGGGGTCACTAAGGTCCATTAGGAAAACTGTTTTTTCTTCCTGTCTACAGAAATTCATATATTTTCCCCTTAAAGTTAACTGTATTCATGCCTCAAAGGCACAATGTATCCATCAACACTGCCATTAAGCTGCTCTTCTTAATAGCAATAAACAATGTAGTATAATGGGTATCTTCATCAAATATAATGCATACCTCTATAAAGCAAACTATTTTCAACATAATTTGGTATGTCAATTTTATTTTATTGACATATAACTTATATGGTAAAATTTGCTCATTTCAAGTGCCTAGTTCTGTTAGTTCCGTAAGTTTTTATTTTTTTAAGCAGGAATGTTTTAATTTTTTTTTTTTATTTCAGCATATTACGGGGATACAAATGTTTAGGTTACGTGTATTGCCCTTGCCCTACCGGAGTCAGAGCTTCAAGCTTGTTCATCCCCAGATAGTGCGCACCACACCCATTAGGTGTGTATATACCCATCCTTTCCTCCCTCCTCCCATCTGCCTGACACCTGATGAATGTTATTATTATATGTGCACTTAAGTATTGATCAGTTAATACCAATTTGATGGTTTAGTACATGGGGATATTTTGTTTTTTTAGAGACAGGGTCCTGCTATGTCACCCAGGCTGGAATACAGTGGTATGATCATAGCTCACTACAACCTCAAACTCCTGGGCTCAAGCAATCCTCCTAGCTTAGCCTTCCAAGTAGCTGGGACTACAGGTGTGTGCCAGCACACCTGGCTAAATTTTTTTGTGTGTGTAGAGATGCAGTCTCACCATGTTGCCTGGACTGCTCTTAAACTCCCGGTGTCAAGCAATCCTCCCACATTACTGCCAAAGTACTGGGATTACAGGCATGAGCCATCACACCTGGCCAGTTCTGTAAGTTTTGATAAATATATACAATTACATAACTATCTCTACCATCAAGATATAGATATTTCCACCACCCCAATGAGTTCTCCTTATCCATGGCAACTGATCAGTTTTTTGTTTCTATAGTTTTACCTTTTCTAGAATTTCATAAAAATAAAACCATAAAGTGGTCCTTTGTGTCTGCCTTCTTTTGTTGACATAATGCTTCTGAGATTTACCATGTTGTTGCATGTATAAGATTATTTCACTGTATAAATATATCACAATATGCTCATTCATTACGAAGCATTGTTTCCGATTTTTGGCTATTATAAATAAAGGTACTATGAACATGTAAGTACAAACATTTGTGTGGACTCATGTTTACATTTTCTTGGGTAAATCTCTAGGAGTGAGATTGTTGGGTTTTATGTTTAACTTCATAAGAAACTGCCAAACTGCTTTCCTGCCACAATGTATGAGTTCCAGGCACTCCACATTCTTACCAACACATGGTGTTGGTATTGTCAGTCTTTTTCATTTTAGCCATTTTAATGGATGCACGGTGACATCTCACTGTAGTTTTAAGTTGCATTTTCCTAACAATCAAAGATCTTGAGCACCTTTTCATGTGCTTTCTGACCATTTATATATCTTTGGTGAAGTGTCAAATTGTCCCATTTTTTAATTGTGCTGTCTGAATCCTGTTTGAAATTGTAAGAGCTGACATATAGTGAATTAAAGTCCTTTTATCAGATTTTTTGCAAATATTTTCTCCAGTGTTCTTGACAGTGCCTTCCAAAGGGGAAAAGCATTTAATTAATACTATATTGAAGATTGGTTTACCAATTTTTTTTTCTTTCACAGTTGATGCTTTTTGCATTAAAAAAAATCTTGGCTAACCAAAATTCACAATGAAATCCATTTCTCCTGTGTTTTGTTTTTTTTTTCATACAGATTTAACTCTTACATTTAGGTGTATAATCCATTTTGAATTGCATATTGTATAAGAGTCAAGTTCTTTCCCCCCGCCTTGCATATGGATATCCAATTGTTTCAGAACCATTTGTTGAAATGACTATCTTTCCCAGCTCTACCTCCCGAATTACCTTGGGAGTCCAGCACAGCCTTCACTGCAGCGTTCATTCATCCCCACTATTAAGGTGTGAACCTTCTGGCAGACAGGAACGTGAACTCTTCCCAGACCTGAATGAGTCTTATTACTTTTTCAGCCCACTACTTTCCTGTAATTCTTTCCTGGTCTTATGCAGTTTTACCCAAAACATGTACAGATCAATATTCTGGAAATTCTTCCTGGAAGAAAGCTGAGGCAATCTTTGTTTCCCTTCTCTCAGGAATCATAGTCCTGTGCTGCCTACATCGTCCAGTGTCTACAAACAGTTGCGTCATATATTTTTTTCCAGTTTTCTAATTGTTGATAGCAAGAGAACAATTCCTGTAGCTGTTAATTATTCATGAACAAAAGACTGTCACTTTATTTTGAAATAGTACATCGTATGAGCAACTCTCAAAGATTACTAATCTTTTCAGGTTTAATTTCTCTTTTTAGTATTTTGCTGTTCTTCTTTTTCTAAATCTATGCCCTAGATAGCATTCTTAGTTTCTCTATTTTTCTCATTTTTCAGTACATGAATTCTTTACAGAGGTCTATCATATTCTTGTATGTTAATTTCTCAAGTATAATATAATACTGACTTTCATTTACTCTTCACAAAATGAATATTTTAAAAATCAAACAGATAAATCTCACATTGGTAATTAGAACACATATTGAAGAATTATATGAGTTTTCTAGTACTGAAAAAGGAACTCATATGCCCTTTAAGCCTTTAACATGACTATCCCATAACAATAATAAAGAAAACATGTAAAAATGAATCAAAAGCAACACTGGCTTCCCGCCATTTGCTCAGGGCCACTTTCCTGAATACTAAGTGGACCCACTGCTCTCCTGTTCTTTTCTCTGTCTCTCTGCCATGGACCTCATACCCCAGCCCTCCTAAGGACTGGTGATCTATTTGGATCCCTTTCCTTGGCTTAGTTTCCTTGCTGAGGAAGGGGAGGTGGGGGAGTCTCAAACTCTTCTATGCATATTCCTTTGATTGCTGCTATCTCTCATAACTCTGGAAAAGAGATATATCTCTCATCAGCCCCGAGGAAACTTCTTTACTTGTGCAAACCTGCTAGTCTCATCACCAGAAAAGGGAGACTTAAAAAGGAGAGTGCTTTGACAACTCAGCAACAAAAAATCAAAAACCCATATAAAAAATGGGTTTTAAACAGACATTTCTCCAAAGAAGATATACAAATGGCCAACAAGCATATAAAAAGATACTCAAGATTATTAATTACTAGGGAAATTCAAATGAAAACCCCAAGGAGATAGCACCTCATAGCCATCAGAAGGCTACTATCAAACTAAATAAAAAACAAGTCTTGAAGAAACTGGAACCCTCATGCACTATTGGTGGCAATGTAAAATGGTGAAGCTGCTACACAAAACAGTATGACGTTTCCTCAAAAATAAAAAACAGAATTATTGTATGATCCAGCAATTCCATTTCAGGACACATTTCCAACAGAACTGAAAGCAGGATCTTGAAGAGGTATTTGTGCAGCCATGTTCATAGCAGTTATTTATAAGAGCCAAAAGGTAGAAGCTACTCAAGTATCCATCAGCAGATGTATGAACAAAATGTGAGATATACATACAATGGAATAACATTCAGCCTTAAAAAGGAAGGAAATTCTGGCGCATGGATGAACCTTGAAGACATTATGCTAAGTGAAATAAGGCAGTCATAAAAGACAGATACTATATGACTCCACTCAGGTGAGGTACCTAGAGTGGCAAAATTCATAGAAACAGAAAGTAGAATAGTGGCTGCCAGGGACTACGGAAAGGAGAAAATACAATTGGTTGATAGATACACAGTTTCAGTTTTGCAAGATGGAAATGTTCTAGAGCTTGGTTGTACAATGTGAATATGCCTGACAATACTGAACTGTACACTTAAAAATGGTTAAGATGGTAAATTTTATGTTATACATATTTGACCACCATTAAAAATATATACACACAAACATGAGAGCACTGTGATTAGAGTCTTTGTATAAGGTGTCCCTAACATAAGCCACCCACTTGTTATTCAGGGCACTTAAATAGGTCATTAGCTTACATGGATTACTTGGCACGATAAACAACCTACATCATAAAAGAGGAATTAAAGAGAAGGTGTGAGGAATTCCAACTTTAAACATAAGGGAAAAAAAGAAAAAAAAAGTGCAATATGTGGACTTTGGAAGAAAATCTAAGAAAGGAAATGAAAAGCCATAAAATAAGATACTATGAAAAATTTATCAGTTGCAGAGAATTTACAATATTTTTAAACCTCGTATGCTATCCTATAGTGATTATCAGTAAAAACCTTAAAAATCAAGAACGATTTTTAAAACACTATGTTTTTATTTAATGATTGACAAATATACCGAACAGACTGTGTTCTTTCCCACAATCTTGGAGATAAAGGAACCTCTAAGACATAAAGTAGATAGTTGCAACTTAGAGAACACAGAAATAGACTAGATCATGGGGACCTGCAGGAGAGACAGGAATCTCCGAAGAGCCCACAGGGCTTAGGAGCAATCCCAAAGGCTTACTGGCAAAAGTGTTAGAATCTTTTTAAAAAGCTTTTCAAACATTTGATCTGCAAACCTTTCAACAAATCACTAACAACTATTTTCTCCTTCAGAGTTTGTTCTGTGTTTCTAGCTGACATAATTAAAAGCAGCCCTGTATCTAAACTCTGCAAGGAAGACTCAGCGGGAATGTTTCGATCCTCACATCATGTTCCCAGAAGACACTAATATTCTGGAGCTACATTCATTCGCCAGAGCTGTAGATCAACTGAATAAAAATGAAAACCTGTCCTTCCAACTAGAGTGCTTATGATGATCCCAGCTGTGATTTGTGGTTTGTCAAGTATTCACTTCTGAATACAGCATAACCATATGGCCAGGGGAATGGAAAGAAAATTGAAAGACCATATAGTTCCTAACCCTCCATTTTGGGGTAGGCCATTGGTTTTAAAATAGTATGGTTAGTTGCATATCTACACTGCTTTAAAGTGACATCACATAGCCTATAAGGTTATGTGCTGCATGACTACTTTCAAATGAAGTTACTAAGTGCATAATTAATTAGGCCCTATTGCTGTGAGAAAAAACAAGAACACTGGTTTTTATATTGCTCTGGAAACAAGAGAACCAACTTAAAGTCAGAATCCTTGAAAAATAAAACAATTATTTACATGTACATAATCATTCCTAAAAGTTGTTAGTATTAATAGTAACAATCTATTTTTATGAGTTAGGGAAATGCATGGCTGGGCTACCTACCCTAATTTATGCCTATCTTTGAAAGTTAATAAAATCCTAATACTGAATAAGATCCTAAAAGACAATTAATTTGGGATTTCCTCCATAAAAATACAGTAACAATGGGGAAATGTTTTCATCTTCACAAGACTTTATTAAAATTTTTGTAAGTTTTCTGACAACTGAAATACTGTGATTATATCTATAAATAGAAAAATACTATAAGATAAAGACAAGCCAAAACACCTTTTAAGTATGAAGAAACACACTTTTTCTTTCCTTTGTCTAGAAGTCTAAAATACAAGTTTCATCATCATACAATATGTTCAAGAATGCCAATACCTAGTATGTACACATTTATACAAAAATAGCTTTTCTTCTGCTGTAACTAGTTGAGTGATACTGTAGAAAGATCAAAGTATACCTAATGCAGAAACACTGCTTAAGATTCAGTTATGGTGGTAGATGGAGTCTCTTGCTAGTTTAAAAAGGATCACTTTTTTATTAAACCTCCTGCTTAGAAAAACCATATGTTCATCTATATTAAATAGAACTTATAGATCAATGTCACAATTGCAGTATACCATAAAGTGACTATTCTTCAGTGACTCAACCCTTCTAATACAATAAAAATGCCCTTAAAAGCTTCCACCACAGGACAAGGAGGACTATTTGGAAATGAAGCATGCTTACTAAAGTCCTTCTCTGCTACATTCAAAGGACATAAAACCAGCTTGGCTTTTTCCCTCAACAATTTAGACATGGCACTTGGGTGTAGGTCAAGGTTAGTGTAACTACTTTCTGAAGCTCACCTGAATTTGGAAAAAAAAAAAAAAAAACAATGCAGTGGGCTATGTCACCAGCACAGAGCACTCTTATCCCTCAGAGAGGATTCCCAGTCACAAGACCTTACCAGGGCAGAAAGGATCTCAATATTACCTTCAACTGCTCTAGGGCAAAAGATGAACCATCTTGCCGTAAGTTTTCAATAATCTGCTCCATGGTATTGGCTGAAAAACAACTATAAAAAAAGGAAACATGATTTCATCAATATGCAAATGATTTCTTATTTCTGACATACCAATGAATCTGAACCCAGGCCTACCCACCCATTTCAATAATGAAGAATTTTCCAATCTATTTTACAAGATGATGAAATAGAACATTGCTCCCCTAGGTAAGCATCTGCAGTCTACATTAACTAATGCAAAATAAAACCTAAATTTTCTCTTTTGCTTTCTTGCATCTATTGTACTTACATGTAAATAAACATTTCAGCTGTGAAAAACTGACGCTTCTAAAGTATAGACATGGCTGTCTTACTTTCCAGTAGTTTTCCTCCTCTTGTTTCCTGAAGCTATTCTGTCAATCTCTCAAAATCACTGCACAAACCTTTTTGCTGATCACCTTGATAAGACCTTAGATGATAACTTCACAAAGACAGAAGTTAATTCAATTATTTTCTAGCTTCTCCTACTTAAATAAAAAATGATATTTTGCATTAAGATGAATTAGCATGGTAGATTACTTAAATATAATGAGCTTATTTTGCCTGGAGAGAATGGAAAAGAAGCTACTTTCAGAGGTAAGTGAAAATAAAAGCACTAGGCTATCTGATCTCAGAATTCTGTGCATTATCAAACATAATGCAATTATAATGTTAGCAATTTCAATGTAATACAGTCTTTCCAAAGGAATAAATTTAATTGAGATCTCTTTAAGTACCTGTTTATTTTATCCATGTGTTCCTCAAGTATAAAAGACTTGTCTTTATCAATCTTGGACTGTTTGAAAAGAAAAATCTTTTAATAAATTTGAAGTACCTCAATTTTTAAAAATTCTTATAAATTTCATATTTAATGACACACTTTGTGACAGATTATCACTTTCGAATTACATCTAAGAGTCTCAAATAACTACTGTTGTATGCTCAAAATTCACAGTATATAGTACTCTAGTTCTTAAAAGTGTGGAGTGTAAAAGTGTTCTTCTATTTTTATTTATATGTCATTATGTACAGTACATTATCACTAAAATGTATCTATGCATTTAAGGACTGTAAGAGACCTGAGAGGTCATCCTGCCCCAACTTCCATCTGAGCTAGTAATTCCCACTACATCTTTGGTATCCCTGCAGCTCTGACTTCCAGGGAGAGAAAATACTACTGCAGGAAGCAGCTCACAGGTACAGGAACAACTATGATAATTAGGTTTTGTTATTGTTTTAATTCTGGACCAAAAATCAGTTCTCTCATGTTCATAGTTCTAGTTAATCTCTTTCATCTTAATCATTTCCCACATGGCACAGTTTTGTGTCCTTCACAATCCAGGTGACTTGTTCTTATGGACAAGTTCCAGTTTATCATGGTCATTCTTCAAGTGTAGGACACATACCTTAGCTACAGATGTGGCTGGATAATAGAAAAGTAGGGAGTGTTCCACGTGCCCTTGTCTGCATGGATACAACACTTTTACTAATAGCACTGACTCTGGGTTATTGCTGAGGCAGGCCTATTATGCAGCTGATTTACACTGAGCTCCAATCAATAAAAACTGTCTCTTTTTTTTTTAAGCTATGCCATCGTAAGCTGCTTCTCCCTCATCCTGTAATTATGAATTTAGTACTTTGGAATGAAGTGCAAGATTTTCTCATTTATCTTTATTAAATTTCACATTGTTACTATTAAACATCACTCTAAATTCAAAGGATTGTTTTCTCATCCATAGGTAAAATAATATTTTACCTATTTTTCTTAGTTTCAAATCAACTTGATCAAAATGCTGTCAACAGTCTCATCAAAATCACTGAGAAAAATACTGAGTCCAAGATGACTTCCCTATAGACTAATCCTACACATTTAACAGAACTCTTTGATAAGGCCCTTCAACCCCCGCCCCCCAACACCACAATCTGTCCCATAGGTACCCAACTCGCTAACATGAGACTGCTAAATGCTCTGAAGGGGTGAAGCCCTCATTGCTCTGTAACCATATTCATTGCACCAAGTACTCGGTGGCCCTGTCAACCTGTACTCGTGTTCTTCAGTTCTGGGTAACATTTTTGTACTATTTCTCTAAACACTTCCTTCCCTCTATATTCTATTGTGAATTCTTGATGATCAGATATCGGACCTCCTGGAATAATACCTCTAATTTTCCATTATCTCACTTTTCCATTTCATTATTCTTCTTAGTTTTCCTCGATCATCAATTTTAATGTTTGTTGTGAGTTTTTCCATTTTTGCTATACTTTTAATTGACAGGCAAAACTTGTTTTATTGTGCTTTCCTTTATTGTACTTTGCAGATACTGCATTTTTTTTTTCTTTACAAACTGAAGATTTGTGGCAACCTTGCATCACAAGTCCATCAGCACCATTTTTCCAACAGCACATGCTCACTTCGTGTCTCTGTATTACGTGTCAGTAATCTTTGCAATATTTGAAACTTTTCATAATTGTTATATCTGCCGTGGTGATCTGTGATTAGTGATCTTTGATGTTATCATTGTATAATAATTGTTTTGAGATGTCCTGAAGCATGCCCTATAAGACAGTGAACTTAATAAGTGTTGTGCATGTTCTGTTTCACCTACTGGCCATTCCCCGACTGTCTCACTCTTCTAGAGCCTCCCTGTTCCCTGAGACATGACAATATTAATAGGCTAATTAATAACCCTACAATGACCTTTAAGTGTTCAAGTAAAAAGAAGAGTCACACGTCTCTCACTTTAAATCAAAAGCTACAAATGATTAAGCTTAGTGAGGAAGGCATGTCCAAAGCCAAAAGAGGCCAAACAAAACCTAGGCCTCCTGTGCCAAAAATGCCTGCTAGCCAAGTTGTGAGTGCAAAGAAAAGTTCTGGGAGGAAATTAAAAGTGCTATTCCAGTGAACACACGCATGACGAGAAAGCGAAACAGCCTTACTGCTAATATGCAGAAAGTTTGAGTGGTCTGGATAACTCTAACCATCTACAGCATTCCACCAAGCCAAAACTTAATCCAGAGCAAGGCCCTAACTCCTTAATTCTATGAAAGCTGAGAGAAGCAAGGAAGCTCCAGAAGAAAATTTGAAGCTAATAGAGGCTGCTTCATGAGGTTTAAGAAAAGAATCCATCTCCATAACACAGAAGTGCAAGGTGAAGCAGCAAGTGCTGAGGAAAAGCTGCAACAAGTTATCCAGGAGATCTAGATAACATCATTGATGAAGGTGGCTACACTAGTAACAGATTTTCAATGCAGACAAAACAGCCTTCTATTGAAAGAAGGTGTCATCTAGGACTTTCATAGCTAGAGAGAAGTCAATGTCTGGCTTCAAAGTTTCAAAGGACAGGCTGACTCTCTTGTTAGGGGATAATGCATCTGTTGACTTTAACTTGAAGCCAACACTCATTTACCATTCTGATAATGCTAAATCTACTCTGTCTGTGCTCTAGAAACAAAGAAAGCCTGGATGACAGCACATCTGTTTACAACATGGTTTACTAAATATTTTAAGCCCACTGTTGAGAACTATGGCTCAAAAAAAAAAAAAAAAAGATTACTTTCAAAATATTACTGCCCACTGACAATGCACCTAGTCAGCCAAAAGCTCTGATGGAGACACAGAAGGAGATCAACGTTGTTTTCATGCCTGATAACACAATATCCACTCTTCAGCCCATGGATCTAGGAGTAATTTTGACTTTCACATCTTAGTATTATATTTAAGAAATATAGTTGTAAGGCTACAGCTGTAAGAGATAGTGATTCCTCTAATGGATCTGGGAAAAAAAAAAAAAGTGAAAACCTCCTGGAAAGGATTCATCATGCTAGATGCCATTAAGAACATTTGTGATTCATAGAAGGTGGTCTAACTGTCAACGTTAACAGGAGTTTGGAAGAGATGCCAACCCTCATGTATGACACTGAGGGGTTCAAGGCTTCAGTGGAGGAAGTAAGTGCAGATGTGGTAGAAACTGCAAGATAACTAGAAGTGGAACCTGAAGATGTGACTGAATTGCTGCAATTTCATGATAAAACTTGAACAGGTAAGGAATTGCTTCTTATGGATGAGCAAAGAAAGTGGTTTCTGGAGATGCAACCTATTCCTGTTTAAGATGCTGTGAACATTGCTGAAATGACAAAGGATTTAGAATATTCTATAAACTTAGTTGATAAAGCAGCAGCAGGGTTTGAGAGGATTGACTCCAATTTTGAAAGAAACTCTACTGTGGGGAAAATACTATCAAACAGCATCACATGTACCAGAGAAATCTTTTGTTAAAGGAAGAGTCAATGGATGTGGCAAACCTCACTGCAGTCTTATTTTAAGCAATCATCACAGCCACCCCCAACCTTCAGCAACCACCCCTGATCAGTCAACATCCATCCACATCAAGGCAAGACCCTCCACTAGCAAAGAGATTACAACTTAGTAGACTACACACACTCAATAGACTACAGCATAGTATAAACATTTTTATATGCACTGGGAAACCAAAAAATTCGTGTGACTAGCTTTACTGTGGTGATCTGGAACTGAACCCACAACATCTCTGAGGACGGCCTGTTATTATCCTTTGAATTCTTCTCTTTACAATATCTGTCATTGTTTCATAGATAAAATGTTTTCTTCTTATCTGAAGATAAAAATTATAGCTTGGTGTTTTTGTGGAGTTTTTTCCCTCCTTCTTGCATTGTCTGCTTCCTTCTAGTGTCTTTTTGTTTTGGACCAGCAAAATGTGTTACTCTGTGTGATGTACTAAAATTTCGAATCTTTGTAATATAAATTACAGTTCCAGGACTGTCAATTATATGATGTATTATAAGATGATCAGGCAAGTTCCTGGGTGTGTTATTAAGGAGTCCATGAATGTCCGTATTGACGGGTTTTTTCCTTTTTCTTCCAATGTGTTGCTTGGGAATGAGGTAGTACACAACAGTTCTGCAAGCCAACTAGGGAAAGGGGCTAGAGGTCTTCCCCATCTATTTAGGTCATTAAATATGAAATGTCTGATTGCGAATCAAAAGTTTAGATTATATCTCAAACAAAAAGCAGTACAATTAATCAACGATGCACCTAAACTAGGTTTTGCCATCTCAAGGGTAGCCTGTCTATGCCAACAGCAAAGAAGCCTGGAGAGCAAGTGGTGATGAAATCGCAAAAGGCGTTTTCCACAGCTTGTTGAGAATTGAAGATTTTTTCCTTGCAAGAAGTGGTCAAATGCCTGGAAAAACTGGTAGTAAGACGGTGCAAGTTCTGGTGAATATGGTGGATGACAGAGAGTTTCCAGTTCCAGCTTCTGTAGTTTGAGTAGCATTGTTTTTTGCAACAAGTGGTCTTCCAAGAGGATTGGCCTGTCTCTATTGATCAAACTCAGCTGCTTAATCGCAAGCATCCTCATCATTTTGTCCAATTGGTTGCAATAGACATCCACTGTAATCAACGGACCAGATTTCATGAAGCTGTAGTGGGTAATACCAATGCTGGACCACCAAATAGACACCATTAGCTTTTTTGGATAAATATTTGGTTTTGGACTGTGTTTTGGCACTTTGTCTTTATACAACCACTGTGCCAAACAATTGCAACTGTCAAAAAGAATCCATTTTTTATCACTCATTATACAGTGTAGAAATGGTTTGCCTTTATGTCGTGACAGCAAAGTAAGGCAAACTCCGAGACAATTTCTCTTCTGACGCTCGTTTAATTCATGTGGAACCCATCTATCCAGCTTCTTTATCTTGCCAATTTGTTTCAAATGGTCCAATACTGTTGGAACAGTAACGTCAAACCTTGCTAATTCCCAGTAGGTTGAAGTGGATTTGCTTCCACTATAGTTTTCAGTTCATCATTACCCACCTTGGTCTCAGGTTACCCACATGCCTCATCTTCAAGATTAAAATCACCAGAATGGAACTTCTCTAACCATCGATATACTGTGCATTCATCAGCCACATCCTTCCCAAAAAATTTATTGATATTTTGAGCTGTCTGCGCTACATTGGTTCTATGACGGAACACATACTTGAAAACAACACAAATTTTTGACTTATGCATGGTTTCGCAAAACTGTTTTAAGAAAAACTTTGACAAACACAAGCCAAACCATGTGTTTGAAAGAATGAGGATGTTCCTTTACAATAAAAATAAAACAAGAAGTGTCAAAGTGAAATACCAGAGATATCAACTGTCAAACTTAGTACTTAAGGAAATTGGACATTTCATGCTTAATAACCTAATAATCTGTTTCTTCTCCTTTCAATATAGCATCTCACCCATCCCTACCCTCAGCTAGACCTGTTTCCTGTTTGATTTGGTCTAAGGAGTAAGCCTATACTCTTCTGCCAGACTATGAGAGGACAGCTGCTCTTGGTTGTACAGAACAACTTTTGGAGGTCTAACTACTGTTTATAAAACCTTACCAGAAATCTTTTTCTTCTCCACCCTACTCCACACCCCAGTCTTCCAAGGGACTTGGTGACTTTAGAAAAGTCTACAGCAAGAAATCAGCTGGCTTCCTACTGGCTTCCCCCACTGAAGGAGATGATTTCGGCATTCTTAGGTCTAAGTTAGTTGCCTTTCTGATTTCAAGCTTCCAAAATACTGACATCTCAAGTCTATCACTGTCTCCTCGTCTATTTGTCATTGCAGATTTATGCCTTTTTTATTCCTTTATTACAATTTCAGCAGCGTTTTAAGAGGGAGCATGTATTCAATCATCATGTTTAACTAGAAGTCATGCAGTGTTTTTTTAAAGATTCTTGGCTCTTACAAGAAAATTTAAGTCAGACAACATAAGGAATTAAAAGTAAATGCTACAATATACTTTCTTATTAAATGGATATATATCAGAGTTTCACTCTAGCAACTCTAGGAATAGAGTCAACATTGAACATCCATTACAGAAATGTCATACTGTGTTGTAAAACGCCCTTGCAAGGGCTGACCACAAGGCAATGTACTCAAGTTCACTGAAATGGGAAGATAACTGTGCAGGTGCACCGTGAAGAAGCCACCTTAGGAGATGGCTATCCTAACAAATGTGAAACACTGATCCTCCCACCCAGCTTTAAAGTATAATAAATAAATCCCCAGTGCATTTATTTACATCCACCAACTGCTAATTTTTTAATCACTTTCCTTTCCCCATGAATTAAAACCTGAGGTTAGTACATTAACAAGATTACCTCTGTATGGTAAGTTTCTAAGACATCTGCAATATTTTCTTTTGAAGGAGATTTCAAAGCTAACAAATCTTCCTCTAACATGCTCAACTAAAAGGGAAAAAAAGGAAAACAAATTTGAAACCCCACAGAAACACAGAAAGCTTTTTAAAAATCTCATATTCTTTTTTAGAATGCTTGTCTTAAAATTATGATACTTCTCTCTTCAGCTGAGTCATTGAAAGAAATTTTGACTGAAGTTGGTATATTTTTATTCATTGAAAAATATTCACTGAAGGTGCATAGGCATTCCCACACAACAAATGTTGCCTCACTAGGAATGGATAAAGATGGAAGAGAAATATATACACATTTATCACATTTATCTTTCCCTCTGCCTATTGAGCACTTGAAATGTGGTATTGTGACCAAAGATCCAGGTTATAAATTTTATTTTTAATTAAAATTGCCACACATGATCAGTGGCTATCATAGTCAAGGCACAACACTATACCATAGCTCCACTTACCTCTCCATCTAATCCCTTACATGTGTATCCTACACTCAGCCAAACAGGACTTTTTACTGTTTCCAAAATATAGCTAACACTTTCCTACCCCCATGGTTTCATTAAATGTTTCCTCTGCTTGTAATGTCTTTTCCTGATAATACTCACCTTAAGGCCAGGTGAACTGCAAACTATGAAAAAACTTCTAGTCCTTTTTTTTTTTTTTCCTAGTCCTTTTTTATAGGTAAGCTCTTCCTCCTTTCAATACTTTGAATATTTTCTTTGTATTCTATTTTTACACTTAACCACACTTTACTCTGCCAGATGAGATAAATGGTTATTTATATTTGGCACCCACCTCTAATCCCATCCCCAATGTATATTACTCATTTTTGTATCTTCTACAGGCCCTGAGTATGGCAGTCTACCACCAGTAGACATATTCTACACATACACATGGTTCAGAGATGAGACAAGCCAGTCCAGCCAGAGTGAGTTAATTCAGCTGAAGCAGAATAAATCCTAGGTCTTTTGCTGGGAATTGTGGAGCAAAACTATCTTGAACTGGGTTTTCTGTTACACACAACACAAGGAGTTTCAACTACTCTGGTAATACTGCAGTCCCCTTTTTACAGACGGAAAAACTATAAAATGGGGTCAGAGAGGCTAAATTCAAGCCAAGACTGATTTAAATTCAGGCTATCTACATATTCTTTGCCACTATGTTGTCTTGTGCTAAGAAAGTTGGCCACACTGCTGGGGGAAAAAAAAAAAGACAAAGTAACATGTGTTCCATAGTAGATATGCTTTAGAAAAGTCATAAGATCATATTTTATAAATGCAATTATTTTAAATGCACTTGGGAAACGCACAACCAAGAAAACCCTTCATAATGTCTTTATAAAAGCCTTTTTATATATAAATTTAGATTTTTTTTTAGACTTTCTTAAGTAGGCACTACTGAGATTCCAATTATTCATTTAAAAATATTGTCTTGAAGGGGCCAGACACAATAGCCCTGAATCCAGATTTCATTATCTCCACTTTGCATAAGAGGAAACTGAGAATTAGATATGTTAAGCACCTTCCCCAAGGTCACACAGATAGAAGCAAAAGATCCAGGATTTCACACCCATGTCCACCAAAAGCCTGTGATCTCAACCACTCCCAGAGCCTCCCCATGCCATATTTTGTGTTGTCATTCCAACAACACAAAACACAGATCCAGACAATTACCTTTTCAGAATCTACAAAGTGTGTAGCAATTCCTGCTCTGTACACATCTCTTCCTTTTAGTCTGAATCCTGTTAATGCAAGGAAGTAACCAAGTTTTCCTCGAAGTCTTGGCAAGAAATAACCTCCACCAACATCAGGAAATAATCCTGTAATTAAATATAACCAAAAGAGATAACAGTCATTCAAAAGACCAATACAACCTCTTTACTTCAAATCACACAACCATTTCTCTGTGGAGCTTGAATCTATGCTACAAATATTATTAAACTAAGTACTATACAATGCAATCAGTACCACAATAGACTTGCTTTTGTGCTATATAAAAATTGTGTTAACTTGGATATTTTCCAAAATCTTCCTGTCTCATTTCTATAGAATTCAGTAAAGTATGTGATGACACAATGTTTTGTATATTAGAAGTACTCAAAAACGTTACCTAAATTTTCTTACCACTAATTTACTTTTTAAGAATCTGTGAAATAGGAAAAAATATTTTCTTTCCAAATAATAAGCACAGGAAAAAATATACATACATAACCTACGGGCTAGTGTAGTATGGGAAAATTCACTATTACCATTTAAATCATTTCCCAAATTTAGTCAATTACCTAATATTCAAGATATTTAAAGATTGATGCAATAACCATTAGTCCTACTAAATGAACAAGTTTATACCTAATAAAATCACTTGCATTTACACTTTTCTTAGCCATCAGTATTTTTAAAATTTCCTCTCTACTGGTAACAGTTGAAAATAGCATATATACAAACAACTGTCAGCATACTACTTTTGGTGTTTAAGGTCTCCTTAAACAATTGAGACTCTCTGGTTTTATAATCTATATATCTACTCCAAGGTTGCTTCATTTGATGAAGCTAAGACAAAAACACAAGCACTCAAATTCTTTTCAGTTCTATTTGGCAAAAAGTTTCTAGACCTAAAAGAATAAGCAGCATGCTACTGTAAATAGAAACATCTCCTAGCACCTCAAGCCAGCTAGGTCTCCAGTTGGACTCACAACCTGCCCCACCTTTCCCACCAACTTCCTCCAGCATCACCCACCTCAAAAAAGGGTACAGTCATCCAGCCTCAATACCTTCTTTGGAACCATCAGAGACCTTGTCCCTTAATCCCTACCAGGAACACAACCTGTTGATTCCTCCTCCAAACAGGTTTGCACACAATAGCCAAAGTGATCTTTTTAAAAAACAAATCCTGATCAAAATCTTACATTAAATATAACAACAACAAAAAAAACACCCTTCCATGGCTGCCTATTTCTCTTGCATTAAAATGAATACCTCTATAGGTCTTCAAGGCCCCTAAACATTTTTTCAGTTACATCTCTTACTGCTCACTTATCTCATTCCAGACACCCTGGCCTCCTTTCATTCCACACTCCTTCCTGCCTCAGAGCCTCAGCAGAATTCTACCCAGGTGAAAACACCCTCAGTCCTGAAGTATGTTCTTCTCTTCCAGGCCACCACATTCTCTATTTTGCCCCCTTGCCTCAACTGTTGCTTCTTTCCAGTCTCCCTTGCTGGCTCCACGTCCTTTGCTTGAATTCTTGCTTTCTGTGCACAGGCTTCATACGGCACTATCTCCTCTTCCCTATGTGTATTTTCCTTAGCTCCTATAACTTCGGATAGCATCTATATGCTGATTACTCCCTGCTGTGGACTGAATTGTGTCCCTACAAAATTCCTACATTGAAGCCATAAACTAAAATCCCAAGCCCCCCACTGAATGAACGAAGCCCTCTTGGCCAAGGGGACCTCAGAGAAAGCTGAAAACTGAGTTCCCAGCCATGACAGGATGTGAAGTCAGACATGCCTCATTTTACCCCTTCCTTTGCTAATGGCCATCAGGCTTTTTTTTCCTAAGGGCTAAATAGAAACCAATCTCACGATCCAGACCAGCATTCTTTCCTGGTAAGAGACCACCAACCATGAAGTGGGTTTAACCAGTCTATGGAGCATTGCAGAGAGGATTTTTATGTCCTTGCTTCACCTTTTTGACACAAGAGAGTGGCCATTTCTGAACATGGATCCCACAAAAGGGCAGAAAGCTTGACTGAGCAGGTCTATGTTTCTCTTTTCATAAATATTCATGACTCTTCCCTATAGATTGTTAAATATGCATATTTGGCCATCCTGCTTAGTATAAATTCCTGTTCCCATTATCTCTACCTCAAAGCATGTGTTCCTGGCTTCTGGCCAGGGCTCAGCTTTCCAGCCTCTTGGAATGGCCACCCACAGGTTGTAATCCTTTATGAGAAATAAAGCCTTCCTTTCCAAATTTATGAACCTCACCATTTTTCAGTTAACAAAGCCCTACCACCCTCAATGTGACTGTATTTGGAGACAGGGCCTCTAAAGAGGTAATCAAGGTTAAATGAGGTCATAAAAGTGGGGTCCTAATCCAATAGAACTAGTGTCCTTACAAGAAGAGGAAGAGATACCAGGGATGCACGCAGAGGAAATGCCATGTGAGGACACAGCAAGAAGGTGGCCATCTACAAGTCAATGAGAGAGGCCTCAGGAGAACCACCTGATTAACACACCTTGATCTTGGACTTTCAGCCACCAAAACTGTGAGAAATAAATTTCTGCTGTTTAAGCCACCTAGTCTGTGGTACTTTGTTGTGGCGGCCCTAGAAAATTAATACACTCTCAACCCCAGTTACGCCTTTTCTCTTGAATACCAAACTCTTAGGTCTGCCTTCTAGACATAACCACATGCATAATAAGCATCTCACATGGAACATGGCAAAAACACAGCTCTTGATTCACATCGCTCCAACTGCACTGCTCCTCCCCTAATCAGCCTCATCCATCCAGTAGCACAAGCTAAATAAATACCTTGGAGTTATCCCTGATTCATAGTATCAGCAGGTCAGTTAAGCGCAAAACATTTGTCAAACCTATTCACTCTAGTCAACTCTATACCTCCACACTCCTTCCAAGCCCAAATCTCCTCTTTCTAGATCTGTGCTATCCAAAAGAACTTTCTGCAAAAATGAAAATGTTCTATAATTTGTGCTGTCCAATAAGTAGCCACTAGCCAGCCACTTGTACTCGTCATCAAACTGGTATTGACTGATTAACACTATGGTGCTCAAAGGGTGGGAGCGAACACTAGGGAATTGGGGGGTGGGGGGTAAACCCATGTCTGAGCGAC
>CAUYRT010051515.1:0-62341 GCA_963574885.1 Lepilemur ruficaudatus | reverse complement strand
CACAGCAACCTCAAACTCCTGGGCTCAAGCGATCCTTCTGCCTCAGCCTCCCGAGTAGCTGGGACTACAGGCATGCGCCACCATGCCCGGCTAATTTTTTCTATATATTTTTAGTTGGCCAATTAATTTCTTTCTATTTTTAATAGAGATGGGGTCTCGCTTTTGCTCAGGCTGGTTTTGAACTCCTGACCTTGAGCAATCCTCCCGCCTCGGCCTCCCAGAGTGCTAGGATTACAGGCGTGAGCCACTGGGCCCGGCTGTCCTCTAGCGTTTCTGAAATTGGCAAACTAATTATTTTTACTTTATCTTGACCATCACATATTCCTGCACTGGCTGTGCCTTAGGGTATTTTCCATTGGCCAATTAGTGTCCAATAAGGTGTTGCCTAGATTTGAAAGCTTCATCAAATCCATTCTTACTACTTACACATTAGAGTTATTGAAATCATTTAATTTCCTCATGAAAGCCATCTCTTTTGTAGGTAAGAGGGGCATAAATAAAATACCAATAAATATGGAAACATGTCAAGACATATACATTCATAAACAACAATTTTTATCCCCTACTCAGATAGCATGAAAGCTTGTCGATACACAAAGATGAATATGACACAACCTATCTTATTTAAGAATTCCACAGTCTAGTGTGAGGTCAGCAAACTTTTTCTGTCTAGATGACACATAGTGAGGATTTCAGGATTGTGAAACGTACAGTCCCTGTGGCAACTACTCATTGCTGCACATACACACAAAAGTACATAAATGATTATGTCTGTGTTCCAATAAAACTTTATTGGAAAAATAAATAAAAAAGAGAGAGCCATACATGAGCCAATGTCCAAAGTTTCTCAATCAATACTGGTAATAGAGAAATATAAAGAAATCATTAAATTTAAAAGTGGTAGTAATAAAGTAGAAGTGTCCAAAGGATGTAGAGTTTAACTTTGAAGGAATACTTTATACAGAAGTTGGCATTTTAAATGGGTATAAAAATAATGTGTAGCAATTAACTAGCTAGAGAAAATAGAGAATATCAAGTGAAAAGCCTTGAACACAAAACCACAAAAAAATGCCATAATGTGTTTATTATGGTTCTTAAACTATAATTGGATCATAGTGTGTGTGCCTGTGGATGAGGCTGGCAATACTGTTGGTGCCTCGTATGGATTCTTAATGAATTTGGTATTTATGAAGTAGTCATTAGCAGTGTTAATATCAAGGGATTTAGATGACAATTCTGTGATAGGAAAACACTTCTGGTAAGAATTGGGTTAGGAAGATACTGGAGCCAGTCTTTGCTCTAGCTGGCTTAGTCAGAAGAATTAATAGAAATGCAGAATTTCTAGGAATTTCGGAGTAGGGTTGGATATTCTAGGAGATTTCATAATGGATATATATTCCCATATGCCTTTTGGAAAGAACTGAGTCTGGCAAGAAGCAATGTCTCTGATATCAGCTGGTTCTGCTACCTAAATCACTGCCTCTGGTGCATGCAAATTATGTTTGCAAATGGCACCAACTCCAGAATTTACTTCTTAGTTTTCAAATGATGGAATGAGATACGGGACCCCTTAAATAATTCCTAGCTATCTGTATGTGATATTTTCCTATGACTTATTGTATATATTATCTGAAGTTGCATTTTCTTAAAAAATTTATTTTGAAAACTTAAGTGTAAAAGAGGAACATATCTACTTTATTTCCAGTCATATATGGTCTCATTGGATAGTGATATATCCATCCAATTTTCAGTTGGGTTTTGAATTATCTTACATTTTACATTTAACTTGCCATGATTTGGTGCTAATCGTTAGGGTGCTTCTTATTCACTTGCACACTGGGGTTACTTATTCTTGGGGTCTTGTTGCCTGACAGTTTTAAACTTCATTGGAAAGTCTCAAGGGTCTACTTTTCGTTATATAAGTAAGGAAAATAATATAGGAAAAGCAAGAGCAGAGAAGAGACAGAAGTAGAAATAGAGGGAAAAAGAAAAGAGAACATACACACAAAAAAGAGAGAGGATATTTATTGCCTTTAGAGGCTCAAAAATAAAACAGAAGGAATTAAAGAAGATTAAAGAATAAGTAATAGATAGATAGATAGGTAGATAGATAGATAGATAGATAGATACAGATACATAGATATTCATTCCTGTGGCTTTGCATGCATGTTATTTTTGTTACCATTTTTTCTCAAAAGTACCAAGAAAAGTAGACTTGTGGCTCATGTTTTCCATCTCTGTATTTTTAGAATGGAGATGAGTTTAAATGAGAGATGACAAATGAAATCTTTTGTTTGCATCTTAGAGAAAGGATAGCAAGAAAAAGAACAAGGATCATAGTATAGCAAGGATTGGAGAAAAGTGAATGTAAAGGTAGTGAAATTTGTTCTTTGGATGCCCATGGTTCTGGCTTTCATTGACTGTGTAAATGTTACTGGTGTATTCTCAGTGAGAAATATGTCTACAGCCAGATGTCAGGAACATTTTAGGATAGGGCTTTTCTGCTTGCAGATCAATGGAAGAGGCTGAAAATGAGAAGAACTAAATAGTGCTTCTCTTCTCTGGCGTTTTTAATTCCTCCCTGCAGACTCAGAGATCTAAAGGTAGACGTGACTGAAAAATTAATAGAGAATAATATATAAGAATTATCTGTGAGTGATAACATATGAATGGAAGACAGATATTGAAACACACAGATGATTTGGTGGACCTACTTAAGTGACAGCTCAAAAAGAGTCAGAAGTCCTGGGCTCTAATTTCAGACTTGTAACTACCTAAATGTATAGCTTTGGATAATTCATGTAGATTCTCTGATCTTTATATGTAAAACAGGAGAAATGGAACAGATGACATTTGATTCCAATCACCTTTTTTTATTGTATTTTTGAGTTAATACCAATTCTTGAGCCTTGGTAATATCTATTTTTTTTTTGAAAATATAACATTCATTATCAGGTAAATAACATAAAAGGATATTATATTTATTATTTCAATCCCCAAAATGTCATAAAGTGAGCTGTTCACCATTGACAAATGTAAACTAACTCAGAGTTATGTTTTTTTTTTTTTTGGCAAGAGCTCCTAACAACATAAGTGAATAGAGGGTACCTCAACAAGGCTGTTGAAGAAATAGAAAGCCTTTTTCAAAATGCAAAAATCTGTAGACAGTGTTAAGTGTTTTGGGAAGTTGAATAACGAGTAGAACTTTTATTAAAACAAATTAACATCTCAATATATTACTATATCAAAGTTTCAGTGATAATCATCCCCCCAAAAAGAACATAAATTATAAAACATATGAAGATATCATAGAAACTATTAAACCAACTTAACAAGACAGCAAGAAAACTGAAACCTAAGAGGATGTTTGATACAGTAACTAGAATGTATAGTTCAGGAATACCAAAGACCTGAGTTTTATTGTACACAGATGTTAGCCCTATAAAAAGAACAGAATAACTTGCGCTATCAAATCATGTTAAGAGCCAACAGTGCTTCTACTTTAACATCTCTGTCATTGACATTGAAGCTGAAATAAAGTAACCTTGTAACTCCGGATTCTGAGCACTTAGAAATCTACCAAACTCCTGGCATTAAATTTGCCTTTAAGATTAAAAAAAATCTTTATTACACTTTTTAAAACTTCTTGCTTGGGCTTTACAAAAACCTGACCTTGTCCCTCCCTTCCTATGGCCGGTATTTAAAGACTGACATGTGTTTCTTAAATAGGTGATACATTTTTTTCTCCATAGATGTGTACTACCTAATTCATATTGTAATGGACATTGTGAAAATTATTTCAGGATTTTCTTGCAATCTTCAAGAAACTTTTTTTTTTTAATTTTCTGAAATCAGTGTCTATGTCTTTTTATGGCATTCTTACTTTCATCTCCAGTATAGTTTCTAATCTGATTAATTTATCAATCATATAATCTATAAGATTTGTGTTTCTACCCATCGCTTTGTTCCCTGCACCACATTGGAGGGTGTTTTATTCAAATAATATATTTATATGTACTTAAGTTTGTTGCCCAGTTATGATTTTCTTGCAGGCAGCTTTTTTTTTTTCATCTTTAAAATGGAAATAATGGCAATACAAGTACAGTAATCCCACCTTATCCTCAAGGGATACATTCCACGTGTGTAAGCAGATTTTTATAGGAAATTTTTACTGCACAAACGTCAGAGTTAATCCTAGAATATAATCTTCTGAGTGTGAAATCACATATAGCAACACAGAAATAATTCTATAATTTTATAAAAGTAATGACCACATCAATTACATATAGCCTGCACAATTTAGTAATTTATTTTTGATGTAAAATGTGCAAAAAACAAACAACAAACATTGTTTGTTTTCCAAAGAATCAGTAGAATTTAGCAATCTTCTATCAGAAGAAGAGCTATAGAGAATTTTAAATGTGTGAAAGTCTGACACGTGTTTGTTGTTTTGCGTGAAACTGCTTATATGTAAAATGTATTCAGCTGTAAAAGATTAAGCTGTGATTAAACTATCGACTCAACTCAATTTAAACTCTACGGAGCAGAAGAGTTAGCCGTTGAGATATAATGGCAAAAGGTATGTTTATGTTGATATTTTAAAGGGAGAAATATAAGAATTATTTTTCTGTCCTGACTTAATTATGGGTAGTTTGGATGCAAAGCAACAAAACATTGAGGCTGTGCTCCTCTATCTTTGCTACAATTGACTTTTTAATATGATGGATGGTAGTTGATGGATACTTTGGCTCTGACAGCATTAATAGAGTATCTCCTGTAGAAAACTTGAAAGCTTTTCCAGATTGTTCATACTGTGTTGAACATTTTGCAAGAGACTTTTTTCTTCCCCTGGCACTTTAAATGCTGTGCAAATGCTGCATTTCCAATATGGCCTAACATTTATTTCTGAAATGTTTACTTTATCATCGTCAGTTGTTCCCATTTTTCAGCCTCTTAAGGCTTTCATTTTCTGACAATATAAAATAGTAGATATGACATTTAAATATATATGTATCTTTATATTCTTTGTTTTCAACATGCAAAAGACTCATGTTTAATTATTTAAAATAAATTAGGAAATAATATGAAAAATGGGACAAAATTTAGATAATTCATTTTGTTTTCAGTAATAAGACAATATAGAACCATTTAAAGATTTTATATAAATTTACATAAAGTATAAAACATCCCAGATTTCTTATAATAAAATATTCCATATTTATAAAAAGACAATAATATTATATATAATGAATTCAATTGCAATTTATTTCTATATTATACAAAATTAAATCATCTGATATTGACCTTATTAATAAAATCTCATGATCATAGTATCATTTAGATTGATGGAGCCAATTATCTACATTGCTACAGGACAAAAAAGTACTGAGAGTTATTTCTTTGATATATAGTATGCATTTGTCCTATTTTCCATTGGTGTTTTACTAGTAAGAATATAACATTTTAAAGATATATAAAAAATTCAAGGTTAAAATAAATTAAATGTGTTTTTAACTTTTCTAACAGTTTTTTTTAAAGAATAAGCTTTGACATAGTGATGGATATGTCACAATATTAATTTATATATAAATATTTATTCACAAATGACATTTTTTTATTCTTATGATCTGACCCAGTCAGAGGATTCCTGTAACCTGTACTGGAAAGAAAAAAAACAAGATTCACAAAATCATACAGAAGAAAAACTTACAGTCTGTCTTTGGTCTGTAGCAAATCCAAACATTAAGTTCAAGAAAGCACAAGAAAGGGATCTAGGAAAAAGAATTTTATTTTATCTTTTTTGTATGACCTGTGGTTCTTTCCTGCTATGTCCAAACAGCTGTTGAAAATTCTGTATTTCTGATCTTTACCTAGACATTAAAACTTAACTAGAATCCTTATTTTGAGAAGCACTAGAGTAAATAGAACCAAAATTTTAAAACATTTTATTTTAAACGAAAAGAAAAATAACTGTCAGATGTTATGATTTTATAAGACCCAAAGAGAAATCACATCTGTAGAGGTAAAGGGCTGTAATCACTTTTATTAGATACAATTCAAATTCTTCTAATGCAAATGTTTATTTTGAGAATATTGCATTTCATTAATGTAATAAATAAAAATTGTAGACAACAAAATTCTTTTAAAGATATACATTACTAATTTTATTATAAATATGCTCAATGGCAAAGTTTTTATGTATCTAGGTATTCTGTGTAGTTATGTATTGCTGTGTAACAAAGAACCGTGGTTCCCCCCTTATCCTGTGGTTTCAGGTACATGATTGAAGGATGGTTTTGACTCAGGGTCTCTCCAAAGGTTGGAGAGGCTACAGTCATATCTGGCCTCAACAGGAGTTTCCAAACTTTCTCACATGTTTTTTGACAGTCTTCAGTTTATTATAGACCTCAGTTCCTCACTGGATTTTGACCAGAGATTTCAGTTCCTAGCCATGAGGGCTTCAGCTTGCTTTCCCCAGAGTGAGAGATGAGAGGTGGAGGGGAAAGGCAGAGAGAGAGGGTGAGAGAGAATAAAAATGCTAAAGATGTTGTATGCCTTAAATATATGTAATAAAATTTATATTAAAATGTCTAAAATTAAAGTCATTGTCTTTTATAACTTAATCTAGGAATTGATATAACAACGATTCTGCTGTAAGCTATAAGTCATGCAGAACAACTCTGGTACCATTTGGGAAGGAATTACATAGGGTGTGACTACCAGGAGTTTAGAAACTTTGGGAAACATTTTGGAGCTTACCTACCACCTTCTACTTCTTTTTTATGCTTACTTCCTGGAAAAACACAATTGTCTTCTAACACAACTAGTACAGAGATTTTTAACAGTTTGTTAATACTTTCTGATTTTTAAAATTATTATTTCATCATATTTAGGGAATACAAGTACAGTTTTGTTACATGGATATATGATATGATATAGTGGTAAGATCTGAACTTTTAATGTACTCCTTACCCAAATAATGTACATTATACCCAATAGGTATTTTTTCATTCCTCACCCCTCTCCCACCCTCCACCCTATTCAGTTTACAATGTCTATTATTCCACTCTGTATGTCCATAAATACTCACAGTTTAGCTCCCACATGTGAGTGAGAACATGTGGTATTTGGTTTTCTGTTTCTGTGTTACTTCACTTAGGATAGTGGCCCCCAGTTTTATCCAGGTTGCTACAAAAGAGATTATTTCATTCTTTTTTATTACTGACTAATATTCTGTGGGGTGTACGTGTGTGTGTGTGTATACATAAACACATATATATATGTATGTATGTATACACAGCACATTTTATTTATCCATTCATAAGTTGGTAGACATTTAGGTTGATTCCATATCTTTGCTATGATTGTGTTGTGGTAAACATATTTGTGCAGGTATCTTTTTTATATAATGACTTCTTTTCCTTTGGGTAGATCTAGTGTGATTGCTAGATTGAATGGTAGATCTATTTTTAGTTCTTTGAGAAATCTCCATATTGTTTTCCATAGAGGTTGTACTAATTTATATTCCCACCAGCAGTGTATAAGCATTTGCTTTTCACCGCATCAGCACCATCTATTGTTTTTTGACCTTTTAATAATGGCCATTCTGACGAAAGTAAGGTGGTATCTCATTGTCATTTTAGTTTGCATGTCCCTGATGATTAGTGATATTGAGTGATTTTCTCATCTGTTTCATGGCCATTGTTCTATCTTCTTTTGAAAAACTTCGTTCATTTCTTTTGCCCTCATTTTAATGAGGTTGTTTGGATTTTTTTTTCTTGATGATTTATTTGAGTCCTGGTAGATTCTGGATATTAGTCCTTTATCAGATGTATAGTTTGCAAATATTTTCCTCATTCAGTAAGTCGTCTATTTCCTCTGCTGATTATTTATTTTTCTGTGCAGAAGTTTTTAGTTTAATTAAGTCTCATTTATTTATTTGTTGCATTTGTTTATGGGGTATTCGTCATAAATTCCTTGCCTAAATCAATATCCAGAATAATTTTTTCTACCTTTTATTCCTCCATAATTTTTATGATTTCAGGCCTTACATTTAATCATTTAATTCATCTTGAGTTGATTTTTGTATATGGTAAGAGATAGGGATCCAGTTTCATTCCTTTCCATATGGCTATCCAATTTTCCCAGCACCATTTATTGAACAGGTTGTGCTTTCCCCAGTATATGTTCTTCTCTGCTTTGTTGAAGATAAGTTGGTTGTAGGTATACTGCTTTACTTCTGTGTTTTCTATCATGTTCCATTGATCTATGTGTCTGCTTTTATACTAGTGCCACACTGTTTCAGTCACTATAATCTTGTATTAATAGCATAATTTGAAGTCAAGTAATATGATACCTACAGTTTTGTTCTTAGGATTGCTTTGAATATTCAGGCATTTTTTTGGCTCCATATAAATGTTAGGATTGGTTTTTCTAATCCTGTGAAAAATGACATTGGTATTTTGATAGGAATTGCATTGAATCTATAGATTGCTTTAGGCAGTATAATTTTAACAATATTGACTCTTCCAATTCATGAGCATGAGATGTTTTCCATTCGTTTGTGTCATCTATAATTTATTTCATCAGTGTTTTGTAGTTCTCCTTGTAGAGATTGTTACCTGATTTTTTAAATATATTACTAGGTATTTAAATTCTTTTTGCAGCTATTGTAAATGGGATTGAGTTCTTGATTTGATTCTCAGTTTAGTCATTTTTGGTGTATAGAAATGCTACTGACTTGTGCACATTGATTTTGTAACCTAAGACTTTACTGAATTCATTTAACAAAACTAGGGGTCTTTTGGAGGAGTCCTTAGTGTTTTCTAGGTATAAGATCAATCTGAGTTTTTCTTTTCCAATTTTGGTGCACTTTATTTCTCTTTCTTGCCTGATTGCTCTGGCTAAGGCTTCCAGAACTAAGTTGAATTGAAATAGTGAAAGTGGGGACCCTTGTCTTTTTCCAATTTATAGGGGAAATACTTTCAGCTTTACTCCATTCAGTATGTTGCTGGCTGTGGGTTTGTCAGATATAGCTTTTATTATTTGGAGATATATTCCTTATATGTCTAGTTTTTTGAGAGTCTCAGAATGTTTTTTCTGTATCTATAGAGATGATAATATATTTTTTGTTTTTAATTCTGTTTATGTACTAAATCACATTTATTGAACATTTATTTATTGAACACATTATCCTTGCATCTTTGGGATAAAACCAACTTGATCATGGCAAATTATCTTTTTAATGTGCTGATGGATTCAATTTGCTAGTGTATTGTTGAAGATGTTTACATATATGCTCATCAAGGATATTTTTCTGTAGTTTTCTTTTTCCTTTCGTTTCCTTTCCTTTCCTTTCCTTTCCTTTCCTTTCCTTTTCTTTTATTTCTTTTTGAGTTCTTTCCTGGCTTTGGTATCAGGGTAATACTGGATTCAAAGAATGAATTAAAGAGGATTCTCTCCTTCTCAATCTTTTAGAACAGTTTCAGTAGGATTGGTGCATTTTCTTCCTTGTACATATGATAGATTTGGCTATGAATCAATCTGTTCCTGACATTGTTGTTGTTGTTGGGAGAATTTTTATTGCTGTTCAATTTTGCTACACATTATTGATTGTTCAGGATTTCTATTTCTTCCTGATTCAAATGTGGGAGGTTAAATTTTTCCAGGAATTTATCTATTTTTCCCAGGTTTTCAGTTGTAATCTCACCTTTTTCATTTATAATTGAGCTTATTTGAATTTTTGCTCTTCTTTTCTGGGTTAATCCAGCTAGTGGTCTATCAATTTTATATATCTTCTCAAAGAACCAATTTTTCATTTTGTTAATCTTTTTTTTTTTTTTTAAGTTCTGCTCTGATCTTTGTTATTTCTTTTCTTCTCCTAATTTTGGATTGGGTTTGGTATTGTTTTTCTTGTTCCTTGAGGTGCAACTTTAATTTGTGATCTTTCAATTTTTTTGATGTAGGCATTTACTGCTATAAAGGTCCCTTTCAGGACTGCTTTTTCTGTGTCCTGGAGGTTTTGAATACTTATTTCACTGGTTTCATTCATTTCAAAAAACTTTTTAATTTCCATCTTGATTTCATCCTTTACCCAAAGAGCATTCATGAGCAGGTTGTTTAATTTCCATGTATATGTATAGTTTTGAGAGTTCCTCTTGGAAATGATTTCTAGTTTATTCCTCTGTGGTGTAAGAAGATACTTGATATGATATTGAATTTTTAAAATTTATTGAGTCTTGTTCTGTGGCCTAACATATGGAATATATTGGAAGATGTTCCATGTGCTGATGAGAAAAATGTATATTCTGCAGTTGTTGAATAGAATGTTCTGTAAATATCTGTTAGGTCTACTTGTTTTAGAATATGATTCAAGTCCAGTGTTTCCTTGTTGATTTTCCCTTCACTGCTGATCTAGTGTTGTGAGTGGGGTGTTGAAGTCCCCACTATTATTGTATTGTCATCTGTTTCTTTTCTTAGGTATGTAGTTTTTGCTTTTTGAATCTGGGTCCTGCACTGTTGGTTGCATATATATTAATATTTAGGATTATTACATGTTTTTGTTGATGTAAGTCAATTTTATCTTTTATAACTACTCCTGCTTGCTTTTGATTTCCATTTATGTGGAAAAAATTTTCCAGCTCTTTACATTGAGTCCATATAACATTTTTACCAGTTAAGTGAGTCTCCTCTAAGTAGTGCATTTTGTACATTTATGTTTAAAGTTAATATTGGTATGTACAGTTCTGTTCCTGTCTTAATGTTAATTATTACCTAATTAATTTGTATTCTCAATTGTGGAATTGTTTTTAGAGAACTTGTGAACTTTATGGTTTCATGCATTTTTATGATGGTGAGTATTGACCTTTTATTTCCATGTTTATAACTCTCTTGAGCATTTCTTGTAGGGCTGCTCTAGTGGTGCTAAATTCCCTTAGTGTTTGCTTGTCTAAAAAAAAACTATTTCTCCTTCACTTATGAAGGCTATTTCAGTAGGATACAAAATTTGTGGCTGACAGTTTTTCCTGTGATAATATTGAGGATAGGACCCCAATCTCTCCTGGCTTGTAAGGTTTTTGCTGAGAAGTCCGCTTTTAGTATGATGGGCTTTCCTTTATAGGTAATTAGAATTTTTTGTTTTGGTGCTTTTAAATATTTTTCCTTTGTGTTGACTTTAGATAGTCTGACTATATGACTTGGTAAAGACTTTCTTACATTTTATCTCCATTGTTCACTGAGTCAATTGTAAGATCAAGTAAGTTTTCTTAAATTATTCCCTCAAATAGGTTTTCTATACCTTTTTACTTTTGCTTCTTCTCCTTTAGGGATATCTATGGTTCATAGTTTTGGATGTTTTATATACTCTTAAGGACTGTATTTCTCATGTTTTTTTTAAATGTATTATAATGCTTGTTTCTTTATTTTTTTCTGAGTAGGCTAACTCACAGACCTAGTTTTGAGCTCTGAAATTCTTTCTTCCTCTTTATCTATTCTACTGTTTGAGATATTAACTGTTTTTGTAATTCCATCAATGAATCTTTCATTTCTAGAAGTTCTGCTTTTTCTTTATAATATCTCTCTCTCTAATAAATTTTCATCCATGTCCTGAATTAAGGTTTTGGTTTGTTTATGTTGGTTTTCAACTTTCTCTTTATATCTCACTGAACTTCCTTACAATTTATATTTTTGATTATTTATCTGTCATTTCAGAATTTTCACTGTGGTTGGGATCCTTTGCTAGGGAATGAATGTGATCCTTTGGGGGTGTCAAAATGTTTTGCTTTCTCATACTACCAGAGTTCTTACACTGGTTCCTTCTCATGTGGAGAAGTTATTACTTCTTATTTTTGAAATTACTTTCATTTGGATGGGATTTAATTTTTTTAATTTTTTATTATGTTTTTACACCCTCAAGGGGGTGGCCATAATGTGTGCTACATTAAGCAATTTAGGTAGGTCTAACCTCAAACCCTTAGGGAAGTGTTCAAGTTCCAGTGGTGGTGGACTAGGTTACATAATCCCTAATCCCCAGCCCCCTGGATCGCATTTTTGAGTCCTCACACTACCAGACTGGGACTGGGCTGGTGAACTTGTCATCAGGATCCCTTGGATTCAGGTTCTGATAAGGGGCAGGTGATTTCGTGGTTGCCAGCAAAGTGCTCAAGCAGGGGCATGGTGGCTATATTGCAGGTCTGCCACTAAGGAGGGTGGGAGACTTTCAGTCAGATTAGTGAATACAGGCAGCTGCAGGGCTTATGGACACAGTGCAGGGCACATAGGACACAGACCTCTGGGGCTTGGGCTCCCAGAATGGTACTACCAGGCTTTAGCTGGAATGCCCAGGCAGGGGCAGGGTGATGATGCCTTGAACCTGCCACCAGGAAGCGTGGACCTCTCGCAGTGGAGGCAGGCAACTGTGTGGTACATGATCTCCTTGCACCCGTATTCCCTAGAGGCAGTAGCGCTCTCTCTCTCTCTCTCCTTTGTGCATTCAAACTCACTCAGTTTCCCTGCTCCCTCCCTGGCCTGGTGGCAGTGGTGGCAGTAGTGGCTGCGGTGGCTCCAATGGCTGGGTGCTGGGCTGTGGCCCCGAAAGTTTGTGGGCCACAGCTACAAAAGCTCAGGTGGAGAAAGGGCAATTGTTCTGCAGACTTGCCACCCTGGAAGGAGGGCAGGTTCCTCTCAGTAAAGGTGGGCAGCTGCTTGTACTGCCTGCCCTCATAAGTGGCACTGATATTTGTCCTTGGGGTGTACAAAAGTGCCCAACCTCCCTGCTCCCGTGGTGACCCTATTGCCGTGATGGTGATGGTGATGGTACCAGCCCCTGAATAGGACAGAGACCTCTGGAGCATGGGCTCTCTGAATATCTCAGGGCTCATCAAAAGCCTGTGGGACTGTCTGCAGCTGCTCAGGCCGCAAAGCCTGTGGGACTTGATGTGAGTTCAAGCAATGCTTTTGCACACTCTCTAGGCAGCTATTTGGCATTAGTCTGGGGTCCACAAGAGTCTAGGGGCTCTCCTGTAGCTAGGATTTTAAAAGTCCCTGGCAGGAGTGTGGAACCCCAGGGATCTCTCACTCATGCTCTCCCCACATCAGGAAGTTTCTCCCTTCTTCCCGCTGATCTCAGCCTAGCAGGGTGTCTGGCTTTCCTCTCCTCTGCTTTCCTGACTCCTGTTGCTTCTTTGTTGAATTCCAGTGTTCTCTCTTCGATTATCTATTCGAAACGTGAATATCTACTCACTAATTTTGATTCTTCTCCATGGGGAAGCGGTACACTAGTTGTATTTATTCAGCCATCTTGAACCAGACCCTAAGCATGCTTTCTTTAGGATCACGTTGGTTTTTAAAAGTATAAACTGCCAAAATTTTTATATCTTATCAGGGTATTACCTTTTTATATTAGATCATAAGTAGTATATATACAAACACACATATATAAATATATATATAATGGATATGTAATTTTATGCAGTTTTTAATATTGTTTTACTCAAACCAGAAAAAAAATGTTTAGAAGTTAGTTTCTGTTGTTGAACTGTGCATTGGGACTCTAGGACACTGCTGAAAATGAAGTTGACAAGTTATACTTTATTGAAATTTTACCTCCTTATTTTTTTACTAGTTAAAAAGTTGTTATTTAATCATCATATGATACTTCTTCAGAATAAATTTGCCTCATGATTATGTAACTCCATTCAAGTTTTAGTGCATTTCAGTCAGCCCTATATATACTCCCAAGCACATATATTTAGACACTTTGACATTTCAGTTTTTTCTTAACCTATGCCTTCTATTGAATGTCCTTCCATATAAATGAATTATTTTTTGAGAAAATGCAGAATATTATACTAAGCACTCTAGGGATACAAAGATGATTAATATAATGGCTGTCAATAAGAAATCATGATCTTGTTTGGGAAAAATAAATGTATCAGATATTCCATTATTTCACTGAGGTAAGATAAGCATCAAAAGGGAAGTACACAGAAAGTGCTTTGTAAATTCAAGGAAGAAGATCATCAAATGGCCTCTGGTGGGGAGAGAAGGAATGCACTTACGGATTAAAGCTCCTTTGAGCTTGGTCTTAAAGGATGATGGAAGTTTCCAAAGGAATGAACTAGAATGGAGTATTCCAGGTGGAGGATATGAAACTAACAGAAATGGGAAGGTCTAGAGCATATTTGGGGAATGCACAAGTGTCATGCTTGGCTGAAACTTAATGAGTAGGTGTGATGTGATTATAAAAGCATCTCTGAATAGTATCGAGAATGATTTTAAATGCTAGTTTGAGAAGTGACTACTTAATTTGGAAGGAAATGGAGTTCCATTTCGAGCAATGAAGAGAGGAACAAATCTGTGCTTAGGTTAATCCAGCAGCATATATCTGAATGAATTATAATAGGAAAAGATGGGTGAAAATTCATTAGGCACAGAAAGCAATCCATAAGGATATAAAGTAACTATAAGTAGAGGAAATATATTCCTATACTGTAAGTATAGTATAGTGAGGGCTTCACCTAGAGTGTTCGCAGTGAGAACAGGAAGAAGGGAACTAAAGTGAGAAACATGTGGAGGCATTAATTATATAAATAAATATTTTAAAAAATAAATGAAAAGAAGTCATTTCCAACAGATGGAAATGACTGAGAAAATCAGAGTAAAGGGAGACAAGGAAAGAAGTTTGTTTTGGGGATGTAATTATAAGTTTGAATTTTGGCCCAATAGATATAGGATTCAGTAGATCCTCCTTTGGATATTTTAAACACAAATAAATAATTGTCAATTTGTATTTCAAGAAAATGTTGGAACTAGAGCCAAAGACCACATTTTGAATAGCAGTGAAAGGACAGTGTGTAGGAATGGAAGTAAATATGGTACTTGAGTGGAAGGGCAATATAAAAAGGCAACCTTAAGGACTGTTTAGATCATGAGGATGGCTAAAGTAAATGAAACCCACCAAAGAGTAGGTTGAAGCATTTGGAGAAATAAGATCTTTGTGATGTGCCTAAGATCTAAACATTTAAAGGAACAGGTAATCAACAATTTTTGATGCTACTACAGCAAATTCTAAAGATTAATAATTTTTTTAAAAAGACACGAGTTATAATTATAGGAAAACGGTTGGGAAGAAGTGATGGAGGAAAAACTCACAGGGTATAGATTTAATGATGAATGAATATCAAGTAGATGGCCTAAAAATATTCTTTCACAAAGTATTAAAGTTGAAATTACTTTGGATATCTTTTGAAGTCTCCAACAGATTAAATGTTGGAGGAAGAATAAAATTAAAAAAAAATATTTCTAACCCAAGGAACTTTTCCATGAGGTTGAAACTATGATGTGATGCAGCAATATGCTGTGATGTTATCTCTTTTTTTTCTTTTATCTTCGTGCCAAAATAAATGTTTCCCCAGTTCTCATTTCAGCCATAGGAAAAAAATTCGTATACTAATGTAATTTGTCTAAATGTTAATTTTTAAACGCGCAGATTGAATTCCATATTTTTCTTGCTTTGTTTTGACAAAATCCTGCCAAACAAGTTTTCATATAGCTTTTCTCACCCTGTATCGATTTTAAAACCTATTATTATTGCCTCTATAGCTAAAATTAAAGAAAAAGTTAAGAATGCAATAAAACTCTCTGTAAAGTCAAATCTTAGTCTTAACACAATATAATTTCACTTGTTTCAGGCCTGTTTCCATGACATGGAAGAAGAGAATATTAGATTATTTAACCTGAGAATTTTATTGTGTTACTATAACCTGAGTTAAAGGTCATTGAAAGACGGAGGACTATCATTAGAAAATGGAAAAAATACCACTTAAGACAGGGAATCAGAAAACTAAGAAAAGATTCTTAACAGTGTTCCCTAAGGTGTGGTCAATGCATGTTCCCAGAATGGACATATGTGATTACATAATAGACTGCTAAGAATCTCTATCAGTGTTTGTAATTCCTGAAAATTTTTTATTAATTGTTGGATAGAAATAGACATTTTTACCTAAAGTGAACATGTATCCAGTCCTTCTTATTGTTATTGCTTTTCAGTATGTATGTAGTTATATGCATATATACCTGTGATTACAGAATATATAAAGGAAATATAGCTTAATTTCCAGAAGAACATAGAGTTTGATATCAGAAGTCATGAACTTATTCTGAGGGTCAGCATTTATCTTCGTGCAAATTAGGGGAAAATGAATGACCATTCTGAGCCCTATTTTTATCCTCTAAGATGGAAGAAATGATACTACTTGCCTATTGAGGCTGGTGGGAGTAGTAAATAACCCACAGATAATTTGAAGTTGCTAGGGGAACTTTTCTTAGAACACAGTATAGTTCATGGACACTAACTGGCCTTTTGTAGCTGTCATCTATGTCAACTCCTATGGCAAGAATAACTTATAAATTACATTTTCTTCTAATGTTATTTAAAAATAAGTCCTGTCATTTAATTAGGGTAGGCTAATTGATGTAGCAAACAATTCCAAAATATCAATGAATTAACATAATGAAGTTCATTTCACAGTCTGATGAAACATGGGAAACCTTTTTCTACACAGTGATTCAGGACTCCAGACTGCTTTTACTTAGTGATTGAATAATATTGTGGCTTTAGGATCAGCATGCCTGTTGTCATCAGCCCACTGATTAAAGGAAAAGAGCGTTAAGAAGTACATAAGACCCTTTACCTAATTAAAAAGTGCACACGTCATTCCACCGGCCAGAACCGGTCGCATGGTCTAAGTAAGATAGATGTTATAAATGTAGTTTCTGGCTAAAATATAGTATGGACAAGGAGGACAAAATTTAGGTGGTCACTATAAAGTGACCAGCCATTCTTATGTACCTAAACTCTTCCCAGTTTCAGCATTGAAAACATTACGTGAATCCCCCCAGTCCTGAGCAACAATTGGCCACTCTAGCACTGGCAGCCACCCATGCCACAGGCTTGAATTAAATGCTTTATGAATATATGTTTACATTTCAAAATAGAGAAACAAAGATAGCAATACGAATTCCAAGATATTATCCAGGCATTACAATTTAAATCTGAAACTAGCTCAGGGAATAAGAAAGTAACAGAAGTCACTATTATTATAATCATCATTAATTGAGAGCCTACAGTGTGCCAAGCCAATTAATTGTATCAGTAGGAGAATAGCCTTGTAAAGTAGGTAAAATACTCCATTGATAGTTGTAAAACTTGGGGTTCAGAAGAATTAACTGACCAGTCCAAAATAATACTCTGGTAAGAGGTTCTAAAACACCTGCAAATCTAGACTCTTCTTTCTTTCAGATCACTAATATTAGGTGATCACACACACACACACACACACACACACACACTCTGAGATGTATATTTGAAATTACATGAATTCTTAACAATACTGTTTTAAATGTGTTTGTACAAATGCAATTATCTTCAAAATAGAGATACACTGACTACCCAATGAGTTTTGAAATATACAATTTGTTTTCTGGGGTAGTTTATTTATTTATTTTCTTCTCTTAATATTGGATTGGAATGGGGTTTAATTGCTATGACAGTTGAGCCCTATTAATGTTGCCTGGTGGTTTCAGTGAGAAACATTTTGAATTCCTGTTGAAAATATCAGGAAAAAAAAATGCCATACAGTTGTAGCCCTTTAATAGAGTTAAGTATTTAACTGACGTTTGCTTTAGGATTAGGTAAGGAATGCTTTGGCTGCCCAGATCAGAATTTTCCAAACTTTCTGATCATGTAACAATTTTAAACTTACGATAGGAACCCAAATATCAGTAGTAAGTCATGAGGTTTAATGAACATATCCATCAAATTTGAAATTAAAATAGTGTCAAAATATATTCATAGCTAGAGTGAACTATCTCACTTTATTCATGATTTATACTTCAAAAAGGAATGAAACAGATAATAAATAATACAATCTGATAAAAAGTAAAAATAATGAAGATAACATGAAACATCTTTCATTATATACTTTGGTAATAATACTGTTTAAAAAATACTACTTTTAAAATGAGAGCATCACTCTATGTCTCTTACATATCAGCTTAATATTAGACATGAAGTTGACAAATCAGATAGAAAGCCATAAATCAGATAGATAAACAAATTATATATATATTTCTGTGTGTGTGTCCTTGTACATTTTATTGTCATTGCAGCATAATACAAAATGACATTTCTAAAGGTATTTTGTAGCAGAGGGAAAAATTTTATAGCTACATATTTTGGGTACTTTTCAAATAATTAAAGGGTTCATCTTATATTGCATTACACTTTTTCTCTTTAGAAACAAAGCTTCTATATCAACTTCACAGTGGAATAGTCTACATTTTGTCTTTTCTGCTTTTGAAACAGTCTGAGAAGCACAGAATCCTGCATTTCATTTTCGCCATGCATTGCCAAGTTTAGTTGGTAAATGCTTCTGATACATCAATGAACAAAATGAGCAAGTTAGTGTAGGTGATTTTTCAGGCCACATCTTGAAATTTCTCAAGAATGCCATTTTTCTGAAAGAGATAGACATTATGGAATAAGCCTGGCTTATTGAAATATGCCTAGAGTGTTTTTTTCATCCCATATTTAAAAAATATATACATAAAGGAAAGTATTGCTAATCCCTCTCTGTATTATATTTGTGAAGCACCTGTTATGATCTTACAGAGCTCAGTTTGGGATTGCTAATTTAGCTGATGGAATATATTGTCCTGATAGAGCCATAGCACACACACCTTTGTCACCGTGGCTCACCACGGAGGGACTGATGCATTTTAACACGCATACCACTCTTCTAATAACATGTGTGCTTCTGCCAGTCTCACTAAACTACTGACAAAGGGAGCATAATGGCATAGGAAAAAGATGGCCTAAGAACCAAGGGCTCACAGATTTTATTGGGCCAAAACAGGAGGGGCAGGCTGACATGAGAGCATCTGGAACAGCATCATAGTAACATTATCTTCTAAATTTGTTCATAGGAATGTCCCTAAGAACACATAGCTTCTCAAATTTCCTATATGCAAAGGTTCTAAGCATCTCTGGTCCTTATTACATATTTTGCCCTGATTATTCAGGTTTATACTTGCAACTTGGGAGCCTAGTGTGACTATAGATTCTTGACTTATGGAGGAGCAGCAAGGGGATTGTTCCTCACTGGGTCTTTCTTATTTTCTTAGCAGTCTGCATTCAAGAACAAAGGTAGCAATTCTCCTTCCCTAGAGAAGTGTTTCAGGATTCTGTTATTTAATTCTCAAGCTCTACTAACAAATTGCTTTCACATGTCATCTCTTACTAGCTCTTTGCCCTAAAATACTTTTTTGCGTTTCCTTTTCTTTATTGGTTGAGTCTCCAAATCACTTTCCTTCCTTACATGGCCTGTTGTTGTATGTACTACTTTTGTAACTCAGCACTGAAATTTTCTAGTGTGCTTCCCCGCCCCCGCCGCTCTTTGAATCCCATTAAGGCAGAGGCCATGTCTTATTCATCAATATATATTCACCTGCTCCACACCATATAATAGTCAATAAACACTGTAGAAAAAATGAGTACACAAACAAGAGTACATTCATCTAGTATTATCTTAATCCTAAATACAATGCATTCATTAAGACTCCTGAGGTGTTGTTATATTAGACCCTTTTCTTATTTTATTATATTGTATAGAAGCTATTTGAACCCCAAATTTCTGCAAACATATGTTATAGAAGTCATCTGAATGGTTATGCTTTAACTTCCTATTTATAAAATAAGCATTTTAGTCTATATGAAATAGCAAAGGCCATTCAATTGCTGAAATGCTCTCACAATAATTCATAGTACTATAAGGAAAGTATTTCTACAAAAAAAAGGGTTTGAGTTAAGTGCGATTACATGGAAGAGAATTGCAGACCTATTCAATTTTAAAATGGGTTCAGATCAGATGTTAGGAAGACAGACATGCCAAAGATTTTACTTATACTGTTTTCTGTCGTTGGGTTTGTTTTGTTTTGGTTTGTTTTGTATTTTTTGGTTCTGCTTCAGCTAGAAATCCTCTCTATCATTTGTATCTATTACCTCAGTAGGATTGGTTTGCGGGGTATTTTTTTTCCTTTAATATGTCTTATATCTTATCAAACATGCTTTTTATTTGCGATTTCTCAGGCAATTTTTCTCTTTCCTTTCTTCCTGAAACAGGGCTGTATAGATTGTACCAATTTTATGTTTTTCTCTGCCTGCCCTATCAGTTTTCCCAGTAGGTTTATTACTAGTGGTATAGATTGGATTTCTTGTTTCATGATTCTAGAGGAAAAAGATCTCAGCCTTTCTCCCTTTACTTGAATTGGAATTTTTAAGATTCAAACCACCATTCTATTAAAACCAAAACTATATGAAGCATGTTATTACTTAGAACAATAACTTATAGTTTTAAACATTCAGAATAGAAGTTGTTGTTTAATGTTTCAACATGGAATAAGTGGCTATTCTTCCTAATAAAACATAGACATGAATATTCTGTGCTCTTTTAGTTACATATTTTTATCACTGCCTTTTTTTTAAAAGTTAGTGTTCAGTGCTTTAAAATTAGATGGTTGAATAGTTGAATTCTATCTATTTCATTATACCTATTTTTCTATGTGCTTAAGCATATTTTCATTGTTGTGACATATAGTTTATTATTCATATGAACATGAATTTGAGGCTTATCCCTCTAGTCATATTATACATACATAATAATATTTACAGAAGTTTTTACATCAAAAATAAGAAACAAACTTGTCTTTGTTATATTTTATATGGGTTAAATATGAAGGTATCAAAAATATATTCATTTTCACCAGCCACAGCATATTTAAACTTCAGTGATTGAAAAATACAGAATTGGAATGCTCTATTAACACTACTAAAAAAAAAATTGTCCTCTCATATGAGAGAGCCACACTATCTTACAAAGTATATGTCATCAAAGAAAAAATGTAAATAATAATAATTTCCATTTAAGGTGAGCACTGAGAGCCCAACACTGGTCTGTGCTTTCACTCTTTTCATTTTCAGATAGAGTCTTTGAGGTGGTTGCATTAGTTTTCCAGTTTTATATACAGGAAAGTGAAGCTCAGGAAATTTAAACTCAGTTGTCCAAAATTATGCAACTATTTAATGTTGGAGTCAGAATTCAAAATCCAGGTAGATCTGATTCCAAAGCCTGACCCTCTTAACCATTATCCTATATTGCCTATGTAATGACCATTTGTAAATTATAAAAACTTATGATTAAGCATAAAACAATGAGAGCTTATACACACATAGTCCACATTACTGTCTTTTCAAATATAAATTGGTTGTATCCCCTTATGTACATATAATATATATTATAAACCAAATTATAAAACAATTTATGAGATGTTAATACAGATTTATAGTCAGTTATAGGAAAAGACAATATGTTATAGTATTATAGTGATTCTTTTCTTTTTTTCCTATTTTTAATGTTTAGTAATATAGAGAATGGCCATGGGAAATATATTACCTAATTTATACACTATTTAGAAAAAAACTAAGCCCTTAAACTAAAACAAGTATGTAAAGAAGCAACTTCTGAATTTGTGTGTACATAAATATTTATTTGATTCAAAAGGAAAACATATGTTTAATATAAAATATGTAATAGGCTTATTCAAAGAATCACATAAATATTGAGAAAGATAAGCTTCTTAATTCTTAGGAAAAATGAAATCCTATGATTGCGTTAAGACATCAATATGTTTTAGTTCAAATTTTCTTTTTCTTTTTTGTTTCATTAAATATAAACCTAGATAAATGTCATTCAGCCTTAAAACAACAGTACTTAAGCCAGGTTGTTCTACTGCTAATTAAAACTAACTTCCTCTTTGTCAGATGAGACTGAAAAAAATAATTACACTACTTAGCATTCATTATTCAGTTCATCTTCTCCAAGCACAGAAACTCAGTGATCTGTAAAACCATGAGGTGATTTGGGTCCAAGTGAAACACAGTTCTTTCACGTTCCAGATGAGTCAGTTAAAATTATTTTTGGTTTATATTATTCATAATCTATGTTCTAACTGTATTCTTAGGGTTCTTGTCAGGTTATCTGAGGCCATGCTGAAGCAGTTATAATCATGAAATTTGTCAATTCAAACAAAAATCATAGAAAAATCATCATTCTAAATGTTTTCACTATATCATGTTTTAAAAAAACACAGTTTCTAGAATTTCAGAGATGGCAGAGAGCTTTTGGTCCCTTGCCCTAAACTATTCTTTTAATGGGTGAGAAAAATTAAATCCATAAAAGTGAAGTGCCTTGCTCAAAGATAAAAAGATTGTCTGGCTCTAAACCTCTCCACCTTCTTCTCATCTTGCCAACACATTTTTCAAAGGTAGTGCTCAAGGGCTTTATGGTCAGGCCAGTGAATGACTAAACACTAAATAAACTGCAGATCAAACTCATTTTATGTCAATCCCAGAGTTGTAAAAGTCAGAATTTAACAGTAAACATTTTCTTTCAAAAAATTCACATTATTTTTGAGTAAGTTTTCACAGCAGATTAAAATTTGATTGTGAATTTTATATTGATTTCCAAAAATATTTTAATTTTTTGTACTAATGCGCCTTGTATGACATGAAGATTTCATGTTGCTTCACTTATATGGACAAATTGCTACTAAGTAATATTTAGTAGCAAACCTGTTGCTAAATGAATTGTAAAATGACTATTTTACTTAAAAATTAAAACATTTTACAAATATATTTAAATGCAAATAATTGCATAGTGTTCATTGTTAATCAGAAGTATTTTAATAAAGCTGAATAAAGCAAGTTACTAGTTATTTGATTTAATATTAAACTTGATAGCTTAACATTAAGTTAATCCTCCTAGTAATTTTGTATTTTGTCCAAATTATGGTAGTTTTCCTTTATGTATATACTACCATCATGATTTAGTACAGTAAATTAAATTTTAAGAGAAATTGGAATAGAATGCATTGGTGAAGCATATCTTCTATGCTTCATCCCAAAAGACAATGTACTGAAAATTTTAACAGTTCTTGAAAACATCCTTAATTGAATACAGAATTGGCACAAGGGGAATTGAACATGTTCCTCATTGTCAGAGCTGGCAACACATTTTAGAAAGCATTGTTTTTAATATTGGGCTGAAATAATGATAAGACTGCAACTATATGCTCTGCATTTATCTGCTTTGTTGAAAAAGGAGATATTTTACCATATTTTAAAGATGTTAGAGTACATACCCTATAAAAAAGCTTATTGTAAGCAAATATCTCATGACCTGACTTTACCCGACTTACGGTAATTAGAGACAAATGAAACTTAGGCATTAGTTCTTTGCGAGATGTCTTTCTTCTAGCATGTCTTTTTTCTACTTTGTGCTCTTAATATTTATCCATGTGATGCTTTTATGACACTATTATTAGCTCCTTTTAAAAATCTCTTTAGGTAAGTAGGCAAAATAAGGGAGAAGTTTCAGTGGAATAATTTATATTATGTTATAAATACATAATTGTCTCCTAATAATCATGTTTTATACTTGACTTATGCTCTTTTATATTTTATAGTATATTTTATTTTTAATATTTCTAAATTTTAAAATGTGTAAAAGTATTCTTTATAAAGATTGACTTATTTTGATTTGTAAATCAAAATGTTGTCAGAATAGTAAAATCAAATATTTTCAGATAACTTACCTTAAGCCAGACATTGTATAAAGAGGTTTACATAAAATAATTTATCCTCTAATTGAACATTTTAAGTAGCTATATTGTAGATATCAAAACAATGAACTCAGTAATAGTATTAGTGACAAAGAGGTTTTGAATCCAGGTGCACTGACATATTTGCTCAAACCAGTCTTAAGTTTAACATAAGTCTCAATCATAAAAGTAGCCCCTTACAGATTTATTTTTTATAAAAGATTCTATCACTGGAGCCCACGAGTTCTAACTTGCAGTGAGCTTAATGGCTCCACTGCACTCTACCCTTGGAGACTGAGCAATACCCTGTCTCTAAAAAAAAAAAAAAAAAAAAAAGACACATACAGGATCCTTTTTATTTCCTTTTCAAATCATGTTGCTATTACACTATTAAAATAATACAAGTTTTTAAAGGAGACAGAGATGGAATAAAACAAATACTCCTTGAATTCGTAAGTTTCTTGCATAGATTTCCCATTCCATCCTCAGTAGAAAAATCTAAGCTGGGTATTGTTATTTTCACTTTATAGATGAAGAACCCTAAATATCAAAGAAGTTAAAATTAAACATCTTGGCAAATTGACATCAATGACATATTGTAGAGGCAGAATTTAGACTCAGTGAAGAAAAACATCAATCGCTTTGTTCTTTATATTGAACCATCCACATAGGACTGTGATCTTCTCCCTAAAGTGCTTTTCTCAACATGGGGAGGAGTCAATGTCAATAATGACTAATAAACGCATGACAGGTGTCAGGCTTGAGATAGACATTTTTATTAGCTTATCTCATTTAATTTCACAAAACCATGTGATATAGAAGTTATTATTTCTATTTTACAACTAAGTAAAATGTGGATCAAAAAATTGATATAAATTACCTAAGATCTTTACAGTGTCAATCAGTAGACTTAAATACAAACATATCTAATTTCAGAATCTGTAAAGACCAAACTCTCTGGAGATCTTTTGATCTCCTTTGTTAACGCAGGGAAAAGCAAATATATTTCAGTAGATGCAAGAGAGAGAATAGAAATCTAATATTTGATCTCAGCATACACAAGCCTGGTATACTCAGTTGTATAATGCCAAGAATCCCATTTCCCTGTTAGACAGGTCTGAATTATTCTAGTAACAGTAAAAACTCAGGAAATCAGGAAACAAGGTAAAATGATTCTTCTATCACTAATTTCCCCTCTAGGACTGTCATATATTTGTCATGTCAACTTTTTAAAAAATTTCCCAATTATTATCCACAGTTCCTAGAATATATGTAGCTTATTAATTGGACATTCAAATTTATTCACATACAGTTTTACTGAAATACAGCAATTTAAATGTATTTCAGTACTTTCATAACATTTATTTCCTTCCCTACTTACAAATTTTAGACCCAAATTCGGCTACTTATTAGCTCTATTTATTAAGTAGAATTATACTCTAGAATTCTAATTCTGTTGGAAGAACAGGTATTATTTTAGAAGTGTTTTTTAAAAATATGAAAGAATAAATTGTACTTTTGTTTTTTGGTTTGAATTACATTTGGTATTGAAAAGTTCATTATTTTATTGGTATTCTATACATGGAATAGCAATAAATCAACTGCAGTTTGAGTATCTTGGAAATTTATTGACTGAATTATTCGTGTTCTACATTTCATCAATCCAATGACAATTCTAAGTGTAAATAGCTCATTGGCTTTTCTATGGTCTGGTGGTAGTTATTTCTTGAGATAGGATGAGAGTCTCCTTCTTAAGGTTCTTTCTCTTAAACGATGTCGATTTGATAAAAGTAGTTGCTAGTTGTTCTTTGTGTCAGTTTGATTTACTTTGTTAAATTTTACAAAGCAAGAAAGGGTTTATCTTGGGCAGTATGGATCTTGAAAGGAATACATATGAGAGGTGGCCGAGGCCATTCATGTAGTGACTGTCTCTGTTAAAACAGTGGGCAGTGGGTTTCTCACCACAGTGATGTTGAAATGGAGTATTCATTCAATGCTAAAGTTCGGTGGGCTTTTATCTTTCGAGTTGTCATCCTTATTCACTCCAGGCCTAACTCTTCAGATCTGTTCTCAACCTACTCATCTCTCTTCAAACTCTTGGTACTCTGCTCTCTGAAAACCTTCTATTGCCATCAAACTGAATCCTCACCTTGTATTTGACTAGTGACACTTGTTCTCATAAAAGACTTTCAATAAGACATTGGTTGTGCTCTTTCCCTTTTAGCGTCTTATGCAGGTGGCAGGGCTGATATTTTAATAGCACCTCTTCACCCACTCTCATTGATTCTTTTAAGTTCAAAACTGCGCATCATGCTACAATATTGCAATAAACTGAAGATGTAAAATTCTCAACTTTCACAGATTTGTTTTTTTCTCACTTATTCTTCTCCAGTCCACTTCAGCAGTCCACTCCTGTGGTCCCCAGAACGTGATTGTTTCTATAACTACTCTGCACTCCAAGACTCACACTCTGACCACTTCTCAACTTCTCCATATCTCTGCCTCTCTTGTTTCACTTCTTAAAACAATTACAGTTGAGTCTTCCCTCATATTCTAGTCACTCAATTTTTCCTACTTTAATTTCTTTTGTTACATAATCTAGGTCAAATGGTGAAACAATTCCACTGTGCTCTCATCAGGAACTTTCATTTCTTTGCTGTTATTCTCATCCCTCACTCCAGTCTCAATGTATGGATCCTGACATCATTTGTAAGGCACTGTTAGAGAAAATGGCAAGGCTATACAGACCAGTGTATTTATTCATGGATCGTTTTCAATCCCAACTGCTTACTAATCTTATTGTTGTCAATAACTGACTTGCTTTCCCACTGCTAATCAAAATCACCATCATTCTCATGAACTTTCAAGCCTATCTTCTACTCTCCCAATAGATAAGAAATTACTATGCCATTTACTTAACAGAACTAATAAAACTTTCCAAACATGATGTTCTTTGACTTCAGTGATCCTCCATTTTATTCATATTTATATATCTATATTCTTCCTTCCAATCTCAGAGGAAGAGAACTCCATTTATAGCCCACACCTTTCTCTCTCAGCCAGGTCTTCAATCTTGGCTTACCTGACTCCTCAATCACCTTGGTTTGTGAGTTATTTTCTCTTTTTGAAACTCTTTCTGTCACTCCCTAAGAAACTCCCACCCTAAAAATCTAAGTAACTTTCCATCCTGTATCAGTCATTGTGTGCAAGAGAAAGCAGATGGCATACTAAAATTAGTTTAACTTGAGTGGAATTTTATAAAGGAACTGTTTACAGAGGTGTAGGCAGCGTGTATGGGAAGCATAAGGGACAGTGAAGTACCAGGGACTAGTAATTGTTGGGTACTTTACTATCGCACCTTGTGAAGGGAAGGTGTGAGGAGATGGTGTGGTTACTGGATACGGAGGCAGAGAAAGCCCTAAGGGAAGAATTAACAGGCAGTGGCTGTGACCTGTGGTTTGTAGATACAGCCACTAGCCCACTCATGGCTGTGGAGCTAGGGCAATACATACAAAGAACTCAGATTTTATGTGTTTTTCTTCCTTTGATCTCCTATCAGTATTTCCATTGATTTCACTCAACAGGCAGTCAGAAGACAAGGGAGCCCATGAGTTAGCATGTCAGACTTGGGTGGCATAGAGCAGGTTAGAGAAAGATGGAAGATCAATCTAGTTGGGCAAATGAAAGATATTTATTATATCTTGATTTTATTTACCTTCTCAGCTCTTCTGAGCAACTTCTTGATCCCAGAACATAGGATAATCTTTTGGACGGCTTTCTGGGAAGCTATGTTTCTCCTACTCAGATTGATTTTTCCTTTTCTTCTCAAGCTGCTGAAATCCATCTCCATTAGCTAACTCAGATGCTTACTTTCTAATATAATTTTATCATTTTCACCAGGTAGTTAATTATCCCCTTTCCTACTTTCCCATAAAAATCTTTATATATCTTCAAATAGGAATTATAGCAAAGACTGACTCATTTGTCTTTATATTTTCTGTATTTATTGTTGCTTGGTCCATGTTAGATACTCAGTAATTATGTGTTTTATTATTTCATGTCATCTGTCTTTCTACCAGTACTGATTTCTCTAATCATAACAACTGTGCCATGGTCATCTATATGCTGAATACAGTTTGTCAAGAGCCATCTCTTTGAAGTATAAATAAGTGGCTATACTTGAAGTGAAAATCACTTTCTAGAAGGTTTGATAGTCCCAGTTACTGTCTTTTATCTTAAGTTACATAAATTGGAAAGGGCGACCTGGAAACAAGTTCACAAAGATAACATTAGCATGAAAGACAATTTAAGGAAACTTATGGGCAGACGACTACACTGCTGTTTTGGCAAAACAGCCTTCCTTTCTTCAATGCTGTTATTGCACCAGCGCAGACAGGGAAAGTTATGTAGAGACACAAAGAATCAAAAGAAACAAATTTACCATTAAAGACATGCAGGATATACTGAAATTGTGGGGTTTATTTTTAAGAAAAAAAAATGTGAAAGAAATGATCTATTGCACATAATAGTTTTGAATTTAAATGTACATATTTAGTCTACTGTGCATTTTTCTGTTCAGTGTTATCAATCAGTCATGCATTACAATGAAATGTGTACCTGTCCTTCCCTTTAATCACCTGAAAAGTCTGTATTCTTCTATTGTGCTAGAGTAGGGTTTGTCAAGTTGATCACGTGGAATATCATCCTCTGACTTTCAGAAATAGATCTCTCAAATGATTTCATTGTTCACATGCTATATGAGCATTCCCGCATGACTTGATTTGACAAAGAGAATGAAATGAACTAAATATATGTGCTGTGACATCAGTGGCCGTCCTTACTACCCATTTAACAAAAAAACTCCACGTTAAACTTGTCTTGGCAATTATGAGAAAATAACATTTCTTTTTTTTAGGAAACCTTGTTTTTGTTCTCCTACGTTGAGAGATTTTCAGTATGTGTTCTTTCTACATATCTTTTTGTCATAGCTATCAGAAAAGAAAGGATAAGGAAAAATTCTGCTTTATTTAAATTTGCAGATAAAGAGATGTTGCTGATATGTTTTGCTTTTGTTTTTATGTAAGCCAAATTGAAAGATATGTCTGTATTCTTCTGTGCTATCATTTTTGCTTTTTGAGGTGATAAAGTCATGTTGTTTTCACAAAACTGTGAAATTAACTAGTTGTGTGTACAATATTCTCTAGCTCTTAACAGTAATTAAAAGGTGGTTTTATTCCTTAACCACACATTACATTTTACACTTCCCTCATTGGAATTTTAATTCCCAAGGTGCTCATTGAATGGGAATTTAAAGTTTATTTTTAGGTGGTTTCTTCCTGTTTACACCATTGACTCTCAAATTCTTAGAGACAGCTATAACTAAATGTCAATGTAGAAAGTTGTCAACACTCTGAATGAAGTTGTTAGGTCTGTTGAAATATACCCAAGACAAGCATTATTCCCTTCCTGTACTCACTCTTCACAAATATTTGATGTAAAATCCTGTTATTTCTTGTATTCTGATTATATTCTCTTCAGTTCATTATGGGATTATAATGCCAGGCATTAGAATACTAGAGGAAATAAATGATAGGGAGGAAATTATCTAGAAAGGAAAAATATGTAAGAGAATTAAGTGAGACACAAAATCAGGGAAAGAAACTACAGTTTGAGGATTTATGGAAGTGTTTTCAGACCAATTAAAAGTTTGTGAATACACGAGGCTCATGTGTGGGGAAAGAGAATGGCAAATATAACAAATGTGAATCAAAAGGTAAAATAGCTTAAGTGATTAGGAATCCAAAGCACATGTAGATTATTCATGTCCAGAGAAGTTATGAGACCCACTTCTGAACTTGCTTTTATTGCCTGACCGGGAGGCATGTGTATCCATGTCTTTATTTGTGTGTGTCTATTTTTAATATACTAATATTGGTTTCTACAATATTTTTGGTCATTCTATTTATGTAATCTATTTTTCAAGTAGTAAGTGTAACTCTTCAATATTTTTCCTCTAAAGATGTTTTCCATGTAAATCTATATTCATTGCTTTCAGCAATCTGAAGTTATAGAATAAATAATAATAGCTACTACTTTTATCTGCTCACTACATGCAAAGCACAGTACTAAGCATTCTACCTGACAGGTGTTATCCATTATGTTAATTTTAAGGGCCAAGTATCACGATCCCTAATTTAAAAATCATGCAAAAAAGAGAAATACCCCTTCAAATAATAGATATATAAAAATGTTAAGTTTTGATTGTCACATATTTTTCCTGATATATACTTGGTTTTTGTTTATTTGTTTGTTTGTTATTCATTCTTTTTTTTCTGGATATTTCCTTCTGCGGTTCTGAAGCACTGTTGATGGTCTCACTGTAAGGCACAGCACTCCTCAAAACAACCTGGAGAATAGTGTTAGAATTTAAACTAGAGGCCCATGTGGAAAAAAAAAATTGTTAAGAAGGATGTTTGAAATAAAGAAAGATAAATTTTAAATAAGCAATTGATTCAGGAGTAAGGAGAAAAAAATTAACTTAAGGACCTTGGAGCTATTGACAAGTATGAAGTTTGTGACGAACTTCTCGACCCAATTGAGACACCAGGGTATTTGCTAAAAGACCATTTGGATCCCTTGGCCTAGTTGGGGTATTTCTCATATAACAATATTTTTAAAAATTCTTTTAATTTAGGGGTAAATACGTTCAGAAAAATTAAACCTACACTGTGGAATTTATCATGATATTCCTGGTATTAAGACACACTTCTGGCTGGGCGCAGTGGCTCACGCCTGTAATCCTAGCACTCTGGGAGGCTGAGGCGGTTGAACCGCTCAAGATCAGGAGTTTGAAACCAGCCTGAGCAAGAGTGAGACCCCGTCTCTACTATAAATAGAAAGAAGTTAATTGGCCAACTAAAAGTATATAGAAAAATTAGCTGGGCATGGTGGTTCATGCCTGTAGTCCCAGCTACTAGGGAGGCTGATGCAGGAGGATGGCTTGAGCCCAGGAGTTTGAGGTTGCTGTGAGCTAGGCTGACGCCATGGCACTCTAGCCCAGGCAACAGAGTGAGACTCTGTCTCAAAAAAAAAAAAAAAGAAAGAAAAAAAAAAGACACACTTCTGCTTTACTGTCATTGTAGTGTTGGTTATAGCCAAGTGTAGTTACAGTGATATACAGGAATGGTCCCTGTTAGCAGTCTTCTTGCATTTCTCTGCTCCTCTTTCTCTGATTCACATTTTCCACTTTATACAGTGGGCATGTAGATTTGTCAGGTGAATGCCAATGCAAGGACACTCACTATTTCTATGTGGCATTGTCCAAAGTTCACTCTTAAAAATACAAGCCCTAGGCCTACATTAGAGATCAACAACTGTATGTTGCTCTTGCCTTTTCTGTTTCTGTTCTAGTTGCTTTGTACAAAAAAAATGTTTTTTTTATTCCTATTCAGGTATTGCAGGAGGTGCAACGATCTTTTGCTATGTCTTTCAAATGATATCTGCAAATGCCTTCTATCTCTCAGGGGCATGGAGGGTGGGAGTCTTCATCCCTTTCTCTTTAAAAGAATATCATCCAGCCTGACTGCATGGTAGACCCTTCTCTCTTAATAAGAAGGGCTTTTATTTATGTTTGTTCTCCTTGTCTTATTGCATTATATATGTCATGGGACAGAGTCTTGCCTAGGAATGTGGCTACTGAACAATGTAAAACACAAGTCAACCTGCAGTCTCTGCATATAAGAAAGCTGCTCTCTTGTCTAGAAGTGACACTTGTATTATATCACATTTTTCCCTCTGCTCCATCCTTTATTCTTTCTGCTAAATCTCCGTTCTTGCTTAATTTTTTTCCTTTTTCCACTTTGTCTCATTTTTAATTAAAAATGCTAACCAGGGCTAATGTTAGTCCCACTGGTGGGTTAAAGACTGAAAAAAAAAAGTTATTAAGTTCTTAGTTGGAGGTTAAAGTGAGGAGCAGAGAAAACTTTCTAAGATAAGCAAAGTAAAAAAAAAAAAATCAACACCCAGTATAGTCTGCAGTCTTTTCTTAGTACTTTGTTAAGTGCTTATTTCATAATTTCCTCTGAGTTTTTGAAAGTGCAGTTCAATTTCAGAGCCACAGATAATAAGCATGAATGCTGAATGGCAAAAAGAGCAGAGTTCAATCATCATTTCTAATTTGTGAGACCTTAGACACATTTTTTTCACAGTGGTTTCTTCACTTTCAAAGTGAAAGATACTTATGTGCACTGCAAAGTGTTCAGTGAAATTAAATAAGAAAACACGCTGTGTGTACAGCTTAGTTCACATCACAGAACATAATAAGCCCTCAGTATATAAGTAGTTTGGCCTACTTTATTGTGTCTTTTAACTATTGTAAGCCATGGGTTTCAAGGGATACCGAGAGATAGTACGTGTTTAGGCATTATTAAATGTATTTGTTACAAACGATAAACTCCTTAGGTATGTTGTGGGACATAAGCATACACATTTTTTATAACAAGCCCACCAGGTGTTTCTGATGCTGGTAAAAGAACTCAGTGATTAGGAAGAGAGATGAGAGATTTATACAATTCCTGAGCTCAATTTAGTCTTTGACCTTTACTAACATGTGACCTTGATTTATTTATTTAAACACTTCAAGCTTATGTTAGTAGGGATAAATGAGATGTTTACTTAACATGTAGTAAACAATCAGCAAATCACACAATTATAATCTAGTGGGAATATTTACACATAAATAATTTGATGACCTCCCCAGAGTTGACTATAATACCAAGATTAAAGAAAAAGTAATGTTCTGACCTGGGATTATCTGTATTATAAATAAATGCAAATATAACAAATTTTCCACCACCTTGTCATTATAAATCCATGCTGAGTGGAGGAGTTTGTGTCAAAGATACACTTCTATAATTATTTTCAAAACTCCTCCACAATTTTGTATACTTTATGCTGTTTATTGTTTTCTCTATTTTCCACAAAAGAATAAGAAGAGAGAAAGGAAAGAGGCCAAGAATTGATCTTAAATAGATGAAGGGATTGAGTACATTTATAAGAAGATTCTGAAGACTGGGAAAAAAAACATATATCAAGGAATGGAATGTTTTTCTGTGATTTCTTAGATAATGGGATTCTTTTGGCTTAAATTGATCATTAGTGGGGAGAAAGTATCTTAGTTCAGTCTTACAATTCACCTACTGCACACCCCCCACCCCACGTTCTGATAATAAAGTCCTAGCTTTTCCAAATAATTCATGAATTGCATACATTTTCTTAAATCTACAGTGTGCTCACAAAAGACAAATATATTTTAACAATATTTTAATGACAGACAACAACATAAATTTTAGTTTCTATTTTCCCCTGCCTTTGTCTTAATCTAAACTTTCTTTTTGTGTCCCATCAATACTATCTCTCTTGAAAGAAAATTGCAAAGGCAAGTAACAAATGAAGAAACTAGTAGGAGAGTATGTTCCATCTCTAAGGTTGGCAGCTCCTAGTTAATTTAAATACTGACGGAGAAATCGACTACTTTGTCCTCCACACTCAACATCAAGAAGTCCTGTGTGGGCCTGTCGCTTACCGCTACTTGTCTTAACAGAGTAGTGATAAAAGTGTGGGAGAAAAAAAACATTGGTGGCACCCAGCAATAGCCTTGGCAGCCAGGAGTCAATGCCTCCTTTATACTTAATAAAAAGCATAGGTTTTAAACTTTAGGCTGATTTCAATCAGACCAAACCTTCAGGCAGTGGGAATGTAGTTCCAGGATTCTCATTCACTGAGGATAAAATTCCATAAGTTTTCACATAATGAGAAATAGGAGCACACAATTGTTGAGTATTCAGAGCCTAACAATAAGTCTGAAAGTAAAAGAACATTTTGTGCAAAGATTTTCAAAAATGCAAAGGATAGGTGACCTCTGTGCAGTTAAAATGACATTATAGTTTTGTGTTCTTTCCAAACTTTGAATCTAGATTTGAGAAAATAAAATCACTAAATGTTTAAAGGCTTTGAGCCAATGCAGATTTAAGGCTCTTAAGCTGATCAGAGAATTAAATGTTCCGTACTTGGAACATCCTTTAAATAATTTATTTTTTTCTCCCCTTTGTTAGCTTGTTTGTTTGTTTGTTTGTTTAAATCAAGGAGTCTATCTTTGTTCAACCGTTGTTGTTACCTGCAACTGAAGTGATAGAGACTCATTAATGCAGATTAGTGTCTGAAAGTGAGCAACACTCATAGATAGCAATTCTTGTTTTCCTTTTCCAAATATTCTCTTGAGTGAAGAAAAGCCAAGGGGCTAGTTGCATGAGGAGAATTAAGCCATCTCAAACAAACAATAGTTCTAATCCTTTTTCACTCTGGTGTTTATAAAAGAGCAGATTACCCGTAGTTGGAAAAGATGTTCAGCTACTTTGCATTCCGATTACGGTAGCTGATGGCAACAACACAAGCACAGTCCCAAAACTTAGTAATAATGCATATTTTAATTCTTTCAGAAACAAAGTGATACATTTTCACTACATTCAGCACTTTAATCTCTGCTGAGATGGCATACTTTTAGACCCAGAAGAAAGAATATATAAATCAGAGTCTATGTGCAGAGAAACTTTATTACATGAACATTTTATTACATGAGGTAAGAAATAATATTACAAGAGTTTGGCATGAAGTCAAACTCATCGCACAAGATCAGATTTAAATATAGTATCATATTTTAATCTATTTTTGCCTTTGTCAAATTGACAGTCATCTTTTGTCTTGTAATTAAATATCAGTTTGGACCCTCAGGCCTCTGAGACAAATTGGTTGTATTCTTATATGTTAAACACTGACTTAATTCAGTTCAATCTTTTAATTCTTCTTCCTTTAATTACTTAGCAGCTAAAACTAATAACTGGTTTTGTTTCTTTAAACTTATTGTGTAGTCTTGCCAAAGCAAATTGCTATATCTGATTTCATGTGAGCGCCATGTTGCTTAGCAACTTAAATCTGCCTTATATTTTATCTTTTTTGCTTGCTCTTTAATCTCTAAATTTTTATCAGGATGTAACTTTAGGAATATATCTATATTTATTCAGATTTTCTTTATTCACATAGTGAACAGTTTGTTCTCCATTGAGTTTGTAGTTGTATGTTTGTGTGGGGAGGGGCTGAAGGAGAGAGAACAGGAGATAGAGCTGGGAGTCAGAAGAGAAGAAAATTTATCACATGTGAATTTTGTATCTTTTAGGCTCTTAAATCTTACTGTTTTTCCACCTTTTATATGTGGTTCACATGTTCTGTTTTGTCTTCCAGATACCAAGACTCTTGTTTCTAACCTTAAGGAGTGGGGATTTAGTTATCTATACCAGTTCCTGCACAATTTCATGCATAATTGGCATTCAGGCTCAGAAGACTCTTAAAACAGATCTGATTCAGAGCCTTGTGTGGCTTTATCCCCAGAGAGAAATTATCCCTTTGGGAGGTTTGTCATCTTTGGCAGGAAGAAAATGGTGTTACTATTTCGTACTTTCATTGTGCTGTGGCAGACAGGCAGTGACTTTTCAGCCAGGTCCGTAAGCTAATTGTAGAAATGATGGAAAATGTCAGAATTTAAAGAAAAAAAACTCTTAGAGTAAGTGACAGTTGTCACTTTGCTTATTTTCTGCTATTTGCTGTAATAGGCACCAAACTATAAAAGAACATTTGAAGGAGAAAAAAGATTTGTTTCACACATGCATAATATTGAAAGGAAATGAGCTTTAAATATTGGTGTACATTTCTTCAGAATGTAATTACCCTATATTACCCTATCAGTCACTCTTCTTCATCAGGGTCCAAAAATAATTTCTCCAGTGTCTCTCCATTCTTGAGTACCCAGTCTCATAAATGCATATTCAGAGGTGTGTTGCTTACAAATCAGGAAAACAAATGGCAACGGGGAGAGTGAGGGCCTATTAATTTTGTGCTTTCTTTTTGAGAACAAATGCTTCAACCCAGCTATTATTTGTCTCAGGCATGAAAGCAATCTTCAAGCTTAAAACTGTGAATTGTTGGTTTCAACGTTATTCACTTATTTATATATTTATGTTTTAGATTGGGGATCAAATTTACATAAAGCAGTGACAATACATGTTTAGTGAATGCTAAATTAATTTTAATTTCTATTTATAGAACTTTAAGGGTTTTTTTGACATTTTTTGTATTTTTCACTCTGCTTTTTCTGGTTTACTTTTTACATTTAAAAAAATTTTTTTTCTTTCTTTTTCAGACGCTCTGGAATATATGTTTAAGACTTTTTTGACTAGGCTTCATTTCTTCTGCATATCTGCCACTTGCAAAATTTCAAAGGAATAGTTTCTTATCTGTAATTTTAAAAATAAATCGCATATGAAAGTGTCTCTATGTTCATTACAGAACAGTTTTGTGCAGCCTAAATGCCACAAAGCTTAATAGATGCACATGGGTAGTAGCAGAGTGTCAGTTCTCTTCTAAACTGCCCTCTTAGTGGTTTGAGTAAAGCAGCCTAAAAGGGTGTTTAGAGGAGGCTAAAGATTACCTCTACCCATCTTAGTTCTTAGCTGGGATCTTCAGCTGGGTCTAGGAACCAAATTGACACAAGACAGATTTAACAGGAGAAAAGCATACAAATTTTATTAATTTTTACACATACATGAGCATTCTCTCAGAGAGTGAAGGGGACCTGAAGATATAGCTGAAGCAGAAAGCTTTTATAAGTTAATGATTAATTTGATAAATTAATGATTAATGATAAAGATTAATGATAAATTTGTAATGGAATGACAAGACAAAGGGGTTTGGGCCAGGGGCAATATATTGTGGAGAAGTCACTAGGAGATATATGGGGGGTGGGATACGAAGCTAGAGGAAGATAAGGGTTATTTTAGTAACTTTATCTGTACAGATCCATTGCAGCATCAATTCCCAGTCTGTAGTGGTAAGGGTTATTTTCTCATCCGTGTACAGGGAAGGCACCTTTTTTGAAGGAATTTTTATGGCATGTTACAGGTAAGAAAGGACACATCCGATAGCCCTTTCTGCAACTACTACTTCTCAGGTGTCTTCAGCTTGAAATAATCAATATGCCAAATTGGCATATTTAGGGGTGGTATGTCCTTAACTCCTTCAGATGTGTGTGGCCGTACATGTCCATAAACATGTATATCAACTTCGGGCACCATGTGGTTACCCTAAGCCCCCCTATCTTTCCTTCCGGATCAATTTTACACATATCCTCATCTGGGTTCCACAAAGCCACCAGAAGAAACCCTACCTCTGTCATATTCTAACATGGAAAATTCGTTATCCGTACAATAGGGCTACGTATAGATGCTACCAAATTTCTTTAAGTACCAAAAAATAACTCTTGTTCCAGTCATAAATAGGTACTTTCTCCCCAACTTTATCCATACTGTGGACCTGGGCCTCTAAATTTCCCTGTGTAGGGACTCAGAATGGAAACACAGTGGTTCGTCAGGGTTCATAACGTCTCCCTCAAAAGTTTTGTGGACTAAGTAGGAACAGGTACTATTCCACCCACCACCTTGTTCTACCTTAGCATGTTGATAACCAAAGCTTCTGCCCTTCCACATAATACTACAAAGTCTGTACCTATGACTCACAATGAATATATTCTGGAGTTTATGTGCTTCATATGGGTGAGTGGTGTTTGTTACTACTAGCGACTGACCAAACCCATGCTGAATACAGGATCATATCTATTCAGTGGTAAAGGGAATTAATCTCCAAAGGAAAGCTGGGGAATGTGAGGTTTAAAATGTAATCCCCAAAGCAGTTTGACTTTTCTGCTTGGTGATGACTTGTTATAGCACTGAGTGATGAAACCTGCTTTTGGCAAAGAATTTCAGGTCAGTTGGAAGGGCCTATCCTCTCTACATTATGAAGGGATATGTTCCAGAAGAAATTAGCTGGGGTTGGTTTATCAACTTTCTCAAATTGCTTCCTCTTAGTAGTGAGGATATTCTTTGATATAGGTTATATTTCTTTCTTGTACTTTCTGCCAAATCTTTTCTGGCCTAAGATATTATACACTGTTTTTACCTTTTAGGAAAGACTTACCAATCAGACAGGGAAAGTCTGTTGCCAAGAAAAATCAGTGAAATTCTTGGGTGGATATTTGGCATCAAAGCTAAAAAATCCCTTTTTTTTAAAAAAAGTTTTAGTATCTTTCTCTCTCTCTCTTTTTTTAAGCTTATAAAACCAAACTGTAAATATCTTTCTCTTTTTTTTGAAAAAAATGTCAACTAATAGAGAGCCAGCTAGTGAATGGATATGGATTAGAAAAAATAATCCCTCAAACTGATATATTTCCAACACTGTTCAAAAGTGGACCCATACAAAGAATGTCCTTTGGTTCATTACAGCTGTCACTGGATACAGAGCCTGGCACTCTCTGAAATGTCACCCTGCCTCTACGTGACCAGGTGTGCATAGGATCTTCTTTTTAAAAGCTATCACATCTTTGACTGTTATACTAGATAGCTTACATAGTCACATAAGCCTTAAATATATGTGCTGTTTTTGGTCTAGCTTGTTTATACATTTCCCTCCTTGTTTTCATTCTTCTTGATATAGATATCTTGTATTTTATAATAAATGTGTACTATGTACAAGATAATCTGATCTGGTGTGGAGAAAATTATTAGAAATTTTATTTCTATTTATTTAATACAATTTATTATAAAAGAGATTTATGCATTATTTATATGTTCCAGTGAATCAATATGGTAGTATATGTTTATATTTTACAAATAAAAATATGCATGTGTGTGGAGGATGTGCAGAGTTTTTGTTTTTGCTATGAGTGTGCAATCAAATAAAGGTAAGAAACAAAGGTGATGGCATCTTTCAGAACTGTTTCACACAGGAATATATTGATAAATGTCTAACACTCCCCTGATGTAAGAGGATATGTAGTATCAGTTTCATGGAACATGACTTGAATATTTTCTCTTGAAAAGTATATGTTGGGAAAAGTTTATATGATTTAGCTAAAAAACATATTCCATAATGTCTTATGTGTTTTTAGTATTGGTCCATTCAGCAGCATTCCTAAATAACCGTCTTAGGAACATTTGACAATGTCTTTTTCAGTTGAAAGAACAGGACAGGTGGTTATGTTAATTAAAACTGTATTTTCTGTGTTTTGATTGTAAGTAGTAGTTTATGCATTGGGGAACTAGCAAACAAAGTGCACAAATCCCATTCCTGAGAGGTCTAATTATTTCTAAGGAAGTTTAATAATTCTGACTACACTGTCAGTCATAAGTCATACTCATTCAATTGGCCTCTGTGGTGATTTGTTTAAAATAGCCAAAGGACCTTACCATATTGCATTATTCCAAAATATGTACAAAGATTCAGTGAACCAAGAATTTACTTTTCCTTCAGTTGCCGCATTCCCCAAATCCTTTACAAATTTATTTTATTTTTTTAAGAGACATATACATTAATTCATTGTGACCCTAGGCATGGAATTAAACTCCAATTTCCACAACCAACAGCAAAAGCCCATGGGGTCAATTATAGTTATTGGTTTGTTTTGTTGATTGTATCTTCTAAAGTGGAAAATACAGTATATCAGTTGCCAATACTCAGTTATAATTATATTTTTCAGCATGTAAGCATCTACTAATTAGTTGACAAATGCAAATTTGCTTTATCTCTAAAAGAATAAATCAAATCAAAGGATGATTTTACAGAGAACTATAAATTTAGAATAGCATCTTAAAATCCTCACGTTATGTGACAATTAAAATGACTAAATATAACTTAGAAAAATTATGAAATTAATATAAAACTTTTTTGCAATTACATTTTAGCTTCCTTGATTCTCAAGGAAAGACTAATGTTTTTAAAACATTTTCAGAAGATTACCTAACAAAAGGTTAAACAATGAAAACATAATTTTTAAAATACTTTTAATTACATGTAAAGACTATTCTTATATCAGCATATATAGTGGCTAAGATGTATATTTGCATTCAATGATCAGCATATTACACATCTAGGTAAGAATTTTTCCATGACCTCCAAAATATCTTTACCAAGTATCTAAAATAGTGAACAATAGCTTAGTATGTCCTAAAAAATAAGAAGATATGTGAGGTTCTACAGATTTATTTTTATAACATGGAATCAAATAAAGTGAGGTATTTAATAAGCCATATGATAAGTGACATTGAAAAGGATTTTGCAACATATTCCATTAGTTAACTTTTCTTTCTATATCACATTTTCTTGTGCAATAAATCTCATCCAATGTTCTGTCACCATATTCTTTGGCTCCAGCCCTTTTTCTTTATATCTGTCACATAAGATACTGCATTTGCTTCTGTCATAGAGCAAGGATGTCCTCACTGCCCACTCTTACACCACTTTTTTGTCTTTCATGACCTACCAGATTTTCATATAAAGAGCACACAAAAAATTTATTATTCTGATGAGATGATTGTCAGTTTTATACTCTTAATTTACAAGCTACTATGTGTTCCGTATGTCTTAAAATGGAAATTGCATTTTAAATCCTAATGGCAGGTTCTACAATTCTGGTCATATATAATAAAGCTTTGGCAATAGAAATTAGAATAAGGGGTTCCCCAAGGCTATTCCAATTTGCCAATGATCTTTCCCATAATGGGAAATCCTCAGAGAAATTTATATATTGTTCTTTTTTAAAAAATAGAGCAAAATTAAGAAGCAGGAGTTTTTAATCAGGGTATTGTGATGAGAAAGAAAATTACAAAAGGGAATAAATGTATTAAATACATAGTATATGCTAGAAACAGTACTAATATTATTATATAAAGTTGTATTTAATCTTTACCAATGGTTTTATTATTAAAATTTCTTTTTACATATATGAAAACTGAAGCTATGTAATTTGGTAAAGAGTATAAGAAACATTATCCAATGGTTTACTTGAACACATATATTCAATACCTATAAATGAATTTACATATAGTCACTCATAACTTAATAATAATCATTTTTGAATTATCAAGAATATAAAATACAAATTGAATTTTGATAAAAGTGAGAATTTTTGATGTGCATTCCCCAGCTTTTAACTCACATATATATACTATACAGATACTTATAGGACACATAACATGCTTGGCACTGCGTTATATACTTGCAGGGAAAATAAAGACAAAAGTCCAAATACTTCTTTAGAAGAACTCTCAACTTATTTGGAGTGATGGTTCAGAATCAACATGTTAAATGCTAAGAGAATGTGTGAAAAAATAGTTGTTTGTTCACAAATGAAGTACATCATATTATAGATAGCAGGAGAGAGATTTGATTTGGTTTAGTAGTGGACAAATTTTGACATCCGTCTTAAAGGATGAATAAGAGTTGGTGGACAAAAGGGATGAATGAAGGTATTTCTGATAGATGTTTTCAGATTCAAGAGATAGCATAAAGTGCCTAAAGCTATACTTCACAATGTATGAAATTTAAGTATGAAAAATGGGCAAGGACAAACTTGTCTTCAGCTTATATGCCATAGTGAAAAGTTTGAACTATAAGAACAGAAATAAAATGATTATAGTTGCAACTGAGAAAGACTATCCAGGGAGCTGAAATAAAATATCATAGAAAGGATCAAACTTGAGAAAGTCAGTTTGAGTGTTGCTATGATCAAGACTAGGTACCCTTAGGACGTGAATTGGGAAAATTGCAGCAAGAATAGAGAAGCAGAACTCAAACGTTCTCAAGATAAGTCTAAGATGTGTAATTTGAGAACTTGGCGACCAATTACATGTAGGCTGAGGAAAGGGTGGTTATTCAGAGAGCTCACCAAATTCTAGATAATATGGAAGTCTAGATGATGAGTTCCATTTGAGGACGCTGAGTTTGAGATTCTGTGAAGCACATAAAGAGATATCTAGTAACCAGCCACAAATGGGGTTGAAAACGTGGTCTAGATTGAAAAGAGAAAATACAGAATCCACTAGGATGGCTGAGTCTTGGGCACAAATAAAATCAGCAGTGAGGAGTTTTCAGAGGGAAAATGGAAAGGACAGATGGCCAAGAATTGAATATATGAAAATATAAAATTTATGAGTTATTGGGAAATAATAAAGACTAGTAAATGGCAGGAAGAGAACCACATGGTCTCATTGAGAATGAAGTAGAGGATGAAAAAGTTTCAGGGAGGAGGAAGTGATTAATTGTGTCAAGAGGTAGAGTGATTCATTCTGATGAGGATAATGGATAAGTGACCCACTGGTTCAGCAATTAAATTATTGGAAATCTTAGTGGAAACAGTTCCAGTGGAGTAGTAAGGATGGAAATCAGCTTCTCTGGGTCTCATGAATTGAAAATGAATCATAGAGAAATAAGTATACACCACTTTTCCAAAACCTTGAGTGTGAGAAGTGATAAAAATAATTAAACTTACACTGGTTGCATATTTAATGTTTAATTTAATTTAATTATTTCCCTGTGATGTGAATACATTCTTTGAAATTCTGCATAGAATTTATATTTAGAGAAAAATCTTTAAAAAGAAATATTAACACCTAGATGATGTGGTGTTCAGTTCCTAACGACTAATGATACAGTGAAAGTTAGATAGATAATTAAATCCTCATCCAACATTTTTAGTAACATAATTTTCAGTGATTTCACATTACAGTTTCTCCCCATTATACTTAAGTATTTCAAAAAATGCAATTTAAACAGCATGTTTCTATAATATAGTTTTGCTTTGCCACTTTATTGTCTTTAGCTATTATATATCTTCTAATTAGAAAATGTTTTCTTTGGTGTGAACTAAGGAGTATGTCTTAAGTTTCTAATGTGTATAATAATGCTCATATATTGCAACACAAATTATAATGTTAATAGTATAAATTATCTTTTGTAATTGAGAGTTGAAGATCACATACTATTAGATTCAGAAGTCCCAGGATTTGAATCCTGGTTATTCCAAGAATTCACATATAATCTTCATCAGGTTACTTAGCCTCAGTTTCTTTGTAAGAAAATGAAATAGTGATTTGAAACACACTTATATTAAATAAATAATTTTTGTAAATGTCTTGCATAGTTTCCAGAATATAATATATACTCAAAAGTTACTGTTATTTATGTTTTTTACTTTTCTACCACCGCAGAGTACCTGAATTTCAAACAACTACCCATGTTTTCAAAAAAACAACTTTAAAAAAAAAAAATAGCTTAAAGGTCAGTGTTACTTAAAAAGCCTTAGAAAGAAAACTGTTTTTTCTAATTTCCAGTGCTGCAAAGTATACATTTCATAGATAGAAATATGTCTTTAAAAATGACTCCTTAAAAATATTTTTGCACAACTAATTTCTTTATATGTTAAAATTCTTGAATAATTTTAAAGCAGTACTGTCAATCTTTTTCGCATGAGAGCACACATAAAAAGGTATACTTTTTTTTATACGTACACTGGTGAATAATTGAGGGAGTTGGGCTATCTATGAGTCTTGGTAATTTTTTTTTTTTTTTTTTACAAATCTTCATTTCAAGTATCATGATAAAAATAAACCTAGAAATAAAAAACAATTTGGAAGATAACATAGATTGTTTAAAATTCCAAAGTGTTTGTTTTTATTATTTATTTATTTATTTATTTATTTTTATTTATTTATTTTGAGACAGAGTCACACTCTGTTGCCCGGGCTAGAGTGAGTGCCGTGGCATCAGCCTCGCTCACAGCAACCTCAAACTCCTGGGCTCAAGGAATCCTTCTTCCTCAACCTCCTGAGTAGCTGGGACTACAGGGATGCGCCACCATGCCCGGCTAAATTTTTCTATATATTTTTAGTTGGCCAATTAATTTCTTTCTATTTTTAGTAGAGACAGGGTCTCGCTCTTGCTCAGGCTGGTTTTGAACTCCTGACCTTGAGCGATCCGCCTGCCTCAGCCTCCCAGAGTGCTAGGATTACAGGCGTGAGTCACCGCGCCCGGCCCAAAGTGTTTGCTTTTAGACTTCAAGATTATAATCCAATAAAAAAGCTAGTATCAAATATTGAAACTGTTAACCAATTATTTCCAGAATTTAAATGCAATGTTAGAACTGTCACTCTGTTGTTATCTTGGACATCACAAAAGCAGTATGTCAGTGGCAAATAGAAAAAAAATCTCCTGCTTTGAGACTCAGGGCTGCTACATTTAATAGAAGTTCCCTGCTCATCTCTCCATCTCCCTACTAAACCACACCTTGGGTCTGGCTCCTTCCTGTTAACCACCAGGAAAATAAAATTCTTCAGTCACTCCACCAGCCCTCTTAGAAATCAATATACTCTATAGGGCGATGTTGAGGAAAAAGAGCATCTCCCAGGCCACACTCATTGTGGCGTAGAAGGCTATGCATTAGTGTATGTTGCTCATCATGCTCATTGACCAGGAAGCTGCTGGCCTCTGATAATTCTTGCAGGAGTTCAGAGGCTGTTTAAGGCTGAAGATGACCAGGTAGGGGGCTCTAACCACCTTAGCACCAAGAAGTAAAGGGGTCAATATCTTGAAGTACACCTGTATCACACATATAGAACATCAGTTGAGCAGATATAACCTAGAGTACATAGGAAATACAATAAAATAAATCTAAATATATCAAGAGAACTAAAATTATAGAAATATGACCAAAACTTTGAAATTAGGTAGGAACTAAAGTGGAGTGCAACTAATTTGATGAGTTCCCATGACTTGCAATAAGAGATAAGGAATTTATTGATTTATTGTAAAAGAGATCTATAGTTTTCTAAGCCTATTTCATCTCATTTTATATTAAAAACAAACCCCATTAAATAGGAAAGGAGGTTTTACAAGCGTTTTACAATTGAGGAAACAGAGAAATTAGAGATTCCAAAATTAAATGACTTGCCCAAACATTAAAAAAAGGTCTATGGGTAGCAGATACCTATTCAAGGAATCTCAGTTATTCAAGATAATTATGGAAAATTCTGCCACAAACTACATCTCCATCTAATTTTATAATCTTAAAATTTTAGTAATGAAGTATTCAAATTGTGGAAAATACACTTAATTCCAGTTTCTTATTCTTATTTCAAACTCTTTTAAAGTTATAACTGTAATGTATAATTGCTGTCTGAAGAGAAAGGACAAGAAGCTTTGAATTTTTCAGGTTACATATTCCAATTACACAGGACCAAGGTGGCAGGGATATATACTCCTTTCTCCTGTCAGTTTAGACTTGGCGTGAGGGATCACGCAAGGACGGCTGCCGAAAAGCCTGCCAGCCCGCTCCATGCTATTCTTAAAGGGAAGAGAAAAAAAAGCTCTAGGCCGTTCCAAAGCTTATATGGAGACTGGCCAGACTTCTGGGATTCAGAATGGCTTGATGACTTCTGCATCTGTCACTTGAGCTGCCCTGACATTCGAAAACTTTGTACAAGTCCTTCAAGTATAAATTTAAGGTCATAAAGTGACTCTAAATATAGCTGGGAAAAATGAAGTCTTGCCTCAATTACCTCCCCCAAAAGATTTTATCATGGCTGGTGGCATTTTTTAATAAGCTTATGAAGGCTCTTCAGCTATATCTGTAAGAATAGGGGTCTTCACCATTTAATACTGTAGATCGTTTTTTTCCTATCACTCATGAATACCTTGCAATTATATTAAATGTAGAAATCTTAGGATGCATGCATATAGGTACTTTAGTTGGAATAGGGAAGAGTTTCAGAAATCTCCTTTAATCAAGGTCAAAACCATTCTCAAAGTATAGCTCACTGAGTTGAATATCCAAGATCTCATTTTTTGAGAGTCTTTGTTGCTGGTGATTTGGCAACATCTTAGGAAGGCCACTGATGGTCATATCATTACCAATGAACTTTCAACGTGCCAATATGTATCTAAATTACCCAGGAATAACTCTCAGCCACTCCTGAATGCAAAATGGTAGACATGCTGTCCACACCTTTCCAGACATTTCCATCTAACTCTCCTTGAGGCAAATTTCAATTATTTTGTCAATTTGTTTCTCTTCCAGAGTGCCCTAAATACTTATTTTATTTGGATCTATTTATTAAAGAAAACAGGTATTTTGGACTGGGAAGAAGTAAAGCCAATAAAATAATTTTTGTAGACTAGCGGGTATGAAACGCCCCCCTTGAGATACTACAAATAAAGACAATTTTTCCTTTAATTGCACCATTTGCTTTCCACAGTCTAAAAATGGGGATTAGGGAGCCAGTATTCTGGAAATTCCCATGAAATTGGGATAGATAAACCAAATCTGAAATTTCACTGTAACTGTCTAGCATGTTTCATGCCTAGAGCATGCCATCTGAATATAAGATCTAGGGGGAAAAAGTCATGACTTGACAAACTTTCCCTCATTTCCAATTATACATTATTAAAAAAATAAACGTATTATTGTCAGATGCAACTGTGGAAATGTGTTTGGGATTCAGTTATGATTGAAGATATTTCTCCCAACTGGATAATGATGAGGGTCTATAGGCCATGGAAGCTTTAAGGTTGTACACAAATCGAAAAAAAAATCTGTGGTAACATGGGTCAGGCTGCAGAAAGTATTCCACCCTTTTCATCCAGTAACAACTGACGGAAATCAAGCATTAGCATTGACTTGTATTGTTACCCAACTCTACAAAATGTACAATAGGGTTTTGAACAGGAGTTCCATAAATATTTGCTTGACAAAATTAAATCAAATGATTCTCAAACTCTGGTAGGTCTTTTGATTCTAGTCAGACAGGTTAATTTTCTGTTTCAAAATACACCACACTTGTAGGTAAACAATTTCCCCGCCTAACAGTATTTGTCTAATCCAATGCCACTTTCTTTCAATGAAGAATTAGCTCACAATTCTAAGGAACAGAGAAGTTATTTTTATAAGGCAGTTTGCCCTTGAAGTAAACAAAACTGGATTTTTCAATCGTTCTCTTGAATTTCTAATTTGTATAACTTGTAATTTTAAAACCATTCTACTTTTAAAACATGTATTTCAATTAGTTTAGATTTGTAAAATGTTTATGTTAAGTATATATAGCAATGTCTTTTATATTACAAAAAACATATAATTACATTTTCCGACATGAGAAATGAATTAGTACTGCATTATAAGTGGGGACAAATTTTCTTGTTTGTTCTAATTTCACTGAATAGCTACAGTAAGCTTCCTTGGCACGACTTAGAATAGCTCATTTGGCTCTTAATGCAAAAACTTTGGTTAGTGTAAAGAGGCCAGTACTGTATTAAAGAAACAAAATCACATTTTTAACATCCTGGAAGACAAATACTGGTATCAGAGATTTTCCAGTGGGATACCAAATATTATTCACAATTGCTAATCACAAAAGGAGTATTTGCCAAGCTGGTAAAAAATGATTTAATTTATATAATAAAGCCTTCAATTTTCAGAACTAAAGCAAAAGTTTGGAGTTAAAATAAGCTCAAAAGTAGTTAACTATATCATGAAACTATCCAAAATATTAATTGGAATTTGGATGAATAAAAATATAATATGTTGTCACCGAAAGGTGGTCATGCCATTTCTACTTTGTTCTCTTTGGCACATCCCTACAGTCTGGATACTGTTCTTTAAAATTATATTAATAAACTAGAAACACATACAGGAAAACTGACCAAGAAGTTGAAGGAAATACAACATGACAGATTAATTAGAGGAACTGGGAATGTTAACTTAGAAGACGACAAAACGTTTTGATAACAAAAATCATAGCTTTTGAACATTTGAAGGCTCTATTGTGAAAAATAGATGAATGACTCTCATATAAGAGGATGATGTTGGGCGTAAGAGTCACAGTAACACTGTATAAAAAAGAATATTCTAGAAATTAGACCTGTTCCTCAAATAAACAGGCCCATTCTGCAAGTAGAGAATTCCCAGTCTGTGGAGGGGATAACTAGAGTTTGAAATCAGATAATTGTTTATATAAGAAGTGATTCAGATACTGGCTTAAACTAGATGAACTTAAATGTCCCTCCTTGCACTGAAGTTCTCTGACTATGTAAAACTTTTTATAAATATGTCTTTACCATCTGGAATGGCTGCCACCCTCATGTTTAATTAGTACAGCCAATCAAAAGCTTAGGTCTCGTTTCAGATGGAAATGTTTTTAGTTAATTGAATTTCTTATTTTAACAGAACAGATTCCTGTCATCCTCATGATTGCAATGAACCTTCTGTGATATTTCTTGTTAAAAGAGCTAAGTAATTTCAAAATGCTTTATTTAATTATTACACTAATCATCTACTATAGGAAGTGCATAGTTAAATTTGTTGTCATCAGTATTTACCGAGAGCCTATTATATGTAAGGCAGATATAATAAAGGTTTTTTGAATTAAGAACTTTGTCATAAGGATGCAGGAAGTTAAAAAATAAAGAAAAATGTAAAAGCTTATTTAATTGGAGGATCTTCATGGGGGATGATGAAGGAGCTGGTATTTAAAATAGGTGTGAGAGATGGGGATTATTGGAATTGATAGAGACAAAATTTTCTCTAGGTATAGGGAAGAGCTGGAGGAAATGGAGAGGAGGAAGAATATAAGGCTTATAGTAAATTGTGACTTCAATAAAGTGAGACAAAATTGTGGAGATACGATTGGAGGATCTAGGATATGACTTCGTTAAGGCTTAGACATTTTGCACTTAATTTCATAGGCAACAAAAAAATGATTAAGGGCTTTGAGCAGGTGAGCCATAGGATTACCCATTAGGAAGGCTAATCTTACAAATTATGTGGCATGGATTAACAAGGAGAAAGCCTGGCTTCAGTATAACCAGTTATGAGGTTATTAAAATTTTCTGACTGAGAAATTTGAAACTGAGTTGGTGATAGTTGAAAAAGAGAAATGTGATCTTTGTTCCTAAGTCATATTTGGAGATCGTTGAATACTTTGGTTAGAACCCAGCTAGAAAAGCTCTTGTAACCATTCTGACCACTAAATGTGTACACATAGACTTTAACTTGGGAAGGACGTGTAAGTACTCTCGATGATAAATGACACTTGCTTGAAACACTACTTAAAAGCATAAAACAATTGCTTCTCTTTGTGATGCTTGATGTGCTTGAGTAAATAGCCCCAAGTCAATATGGATCTTGAGAAAGAAATATTTATTAAATATTTGAGAGGCTTCACTGCTGTGAAAAATGATTATGACTACCACAGCAAGCAGTAGATGGGGCCTCATAAATAGAATGTTTAATGTATTTAATATCAAGTGCTGAAAGGGTTTTCATTTTGTCCCTAATGCACTGAAAGTGTTTTAAACTACTGCATTTGATGTGTCATGTCACTGTACCTCTGCCGTGACCCCACAGGACCATCATTCTGTTCATTTTCATTCAATGCATTCTTACTTATAATAATGAACTAAAAAGCAAGCAGAGCCATTCAAGGTTTCGATAAATGAGAAAGGACTATGGAGTCTTAAAACTGTGAGTTCAATTGACTGTTCATATAAAAACATGTTTTAAGGCTTAATGACAGCATATGGATCAAGGACACAAAACTATTGATGTGGCATGCTTGTTATTCTAATGCAGTCCTTGGAAACTTTCTTTTCTGAGTCGTGAAAAATCTGTTTTCAGACATATCATCAAGTTAATAAAATGAAATTGCATGCATGCCTTCCTTTTCCCCTATCATCATCCACATTATTAGAAAGTTGGTGTCACTATCCAGTAGGATTTATTAAAAGCTTGCATGCACTAAGTGCTTTCGTTTTAAATTCAAGTGATGGTTCTCTTACATATTTTATATGCGTATTTTGGCAGTATGTCCATTATTGAGCTTTTATGACAGTTTTTGGCGTCTGAAATATTTCCTGAACGATTTGCTTCTTATCACCGGGTGTCCAATGCAGCAGAGTAGTAGAACTTCTTTCATTGCAGATGCCTGTTTGCCTCCTATTAACTTTTATCTATGTTAGAAATAATTTCAATAGGAGTTCTAGTTAATGATACTGTAGAATGGACTGATATATTTCGGTTACTTGAGAGGCAAAGTGCAATGCATGATGTACACTTTGAGTAGCACTGGCATTACCTGGAAGCTTGTTAAAAAGGCAGCATCTCAGGCCCTAACCCAGAGCTACTGAATTGGAAGCTGCATTTTAACTGAATCTCTGTGCAATTAATTCATATGCTCTGTAAGGTTTGAGAAGCACCACTGTATTTAGTTTTCATTGTACTGTAGTTTGAATCAAATTATAGTAGCCAGGTTTGGTAGCAAAAGATCCACTGGGGCCTCTGCACTTCTCTGTGAATATAAAATACAACTATATCAGTATGAACATTAATGTTTTTATCCATGAGGTTGCTGAACCACTTAGGAGAAAGTTATTGTATAAATTAATTATTCCTTAAGTGAGAAGTACCTGGGTATATATATAGCACTTTCTCTCCTTAATATCCACTGATGCTTTCACCTTTGCAAGGTAATTTTTTAAATAGTGTCAGCTATTAAGGAAATGCTGGACTAATTCATCACAAATGAGAGTGGCCAGGGTGAGACAGCAGAAAGAACACAGGAGGGATGGTGACAAGAAATGTTTTATAGTCTTAACTCTATTTTACATTAGATATGTGCTCTTAGGCAAATCATTTAAACACTTCAGAATTTCAGAGTCTTAGTTGCTCCTCATTTAAGGTGAGGGAATGGGTTTGAATTATCTTGTATCTAATGTTCTCAATTATAAAATTTTAAGGATAGTATTCACAATGAGAATTTTTTATTCAGCTTAATTATAAGTACATATTGAAATCGTGATGTTAGCAGGGTTTTGCAGATATAAAAAGATGAGGGGCTTCAGTTAAAAATATGAGTTTTGGATTCAGGCACACCTAGTCATAAATCCAAGCCCTGCCATTTACAAAAAAAATTGTTGGGCACTAAGCAAACTACTTCTGCACTTAATATCTCCATAGGGCTGTTGTGAGAATTAAATCAAATAATATATACAATATCCTCCAGTACAATGTCTAACATAAACAGTCATTTAGGATTGGCTATTATGATTACTTTTCATCCTCTATAACTAAAATAGCAAAACAGCAAACATGTATTTATTGACAGTGCTTTGGAGGACATTACACTTAGACTTGAATGAATACTCATTATTCTCCCTAGCATTGGTATCTGCAATATATGATGGGTGACTAACTTTAAAATATTTTCATAGCCTTGAGGAGTATCCGACAGACAATAAAACATATCTCTAATTAAAAGTTTTTTTTAAACTGAGTATATTCATTTAATATGTTCTTGATAATAGAGTAGAAGTTTATGGTTGTAAGTTATTTGATGTTATTAGTTCACGTGGATGCCGAAGGAGGTAAATAAAATGTATAGAGATGTGGTTTTAAATACTGACTGCTTTGTATAATCACCTGTGAAGGTTTTAAAAAATACCCATACCCAGGCCATACTTGCTGAGTTTCAGAATAAATGGGTCTGGCGGTACATCTCAAGCATTAGATTTTTAAAAAATTTCTATGTAAGTTTAATATGCAACTGAAGTTGAGAATCTCTGGTACAGTTAAGCTCTTGAATTCATTGTTGGCAAATGCTATAAATGAACGGATTATATTGACAGATTTCTTAAACAGATGAAACCCTGTCAACAACTTATATGTGAGTACACTTATTATGCACAAACATGCTCACCCATCAAATCTAAGGAAATACTTAGTAAAATCCAAACAGCATATTTGCAGTGAAAAATATCTAAACAACAGCAGAAAAAGTCATCTAAGGATAATAGTTAATTTGAAACCTATGATTTTCTGAAATGTTTATTGTTATGGGACCTTCCTATTGGTTCCTGTGATATTATAGACACTTCATTTTTATTTCAGAATATTAAAGGGGTACAAACGTTTTGGTTATGTGAATTGCTTTTTCTGCCACTTGAATCAAAGTTATAAGTGTGCCCATCAATTTTAAGCAAATATTTTTGCTCAAAATCTTCAGTCTTACATACATTTATGATACTCATCAGGACAGTCATAAAATTATTAACTAAATGATTATATTAGGATATATTAACAATATTAACTTTAATTTTAGTTACTATTTAAATGTGCATTCCACTGTTCAAGATTTAATACCATTTGTAATTTGGATTTTTTTGTTGTTGTTAACATGTGGTTCAGTGTCCATAATTGTCCATACTTAAATGTCCAAAGTTGGGCAGAATGTAATTGTTTATTTACATATAAGTAAGACTCAGAAATGTACCATAATTTAATCAAAATACAAATAAAACCAAATAGAATAAAGCAGTTTTGATATAGTAAATTGTTCCCACCATGCTTTCCAATACAAAATAACTGAATACCTCCTTTGCTGCATGATTCACATCTTGTTTCTAGAAAACTGATGATTAACAGGTGTTGTTAAGATGGATCATTTTATTGCAGAAGCCTTAACGTGTGGGATTTTTTAATTCAATACATTTGGAATTTCTCCACAAATTTGTGTTTTTTAAATAATATTTTTACTATAGGATTTTTCCCCCAAAGTAGATATTAAACATTTTTCAAAAGGCTTCTTCCTCACTCTTCAAATATAGATGGACTGATTAGTCTTATATTGGTGCACCAATATTTCTTACATAATCTTTAAATGGAATGATCATATTCTTCCTCTCTTTTGTTCTCTCTGCTATATGTGTGTATAGCATGCATATGTGTGTAAACTCTGGAAAGAGTCATTATTTGACTGTAAATCTTATGTAGTACAAAATGTATAAATTTAGCAGAAAAGAAAAACTAAGTTAATTACATAAAAAGACAAAAAACTAAGTTAATTACATAAAAAGACACCCTAATGTAAAAAAATGGAGGGCACGGATATGTATGTATACATGTAGATAGGTGTGTTTATAGAGACATATGTGTACGTATGCAAGCACACATATAAATCATCTTATAAGCAGGTGTACTCAACCAATCTTGAGATCTTTTGCCATGTCTGTATTTATTACTTTTTTGTTAAAATTATTTTAAAGTAATATCAGTGTTCTCATCTGATTATATATACAGTTAGAATTTTATTCCATTCTTGCTCAAGCTTTATTAACTGATATTTTTATATAAATAGTATTTAAAGCTAAGGATGAAGAAGATTTTTTTTAAAAAACTGTGCATCTCTGTAAAGTCTATGGATTCACCTTTACAAAGGAAGTGAAGGATATCAGAGAATGATTAATTTTTGTGTGAATTTTGTCCTCTGTGAATATTTTAATTTACTGTTTAAAGAATGATAACTGACACTATGGTGTCAACAACATAAATCAAACAAAGACTATTCCTGATAACAAATAGAATCATGTGTTCCAGCTCTTATCTTATAGACAGGCTAATTATAGTCCACAGAAGAGAAATTATGAACCCACAAATATACAGACAGTTAAAAAGAGAGCCAGGGATAAAAGTCAATTCTTTGCCTTCATACCTTACCATGATTCTTTAATTTTAATAATTCTCTATTTCAGTCTTTCTTATTTCCTGTGTCACATCCCCAAAGAGCACAGTTCAATATGCATGTTGCATTTTTGTAAACTTCAGGATTTTATTGGTGCCAAAAACAAATATTGGTTTTATTCCTGCTTAAAACATCCCGAAGTATATTATAATCATGAAAATTAAGAACATATTTACTTTGGAGTTATCTTGTGGTAAGTGAAAGTGTTTTTTAAATTTTGTTTTAAACCTTATATAGTTTTATCAAAATCATTACTTGAAAATATTTATCATTCCCACAATTCCTATTTTGCTGAAATTTCAAGCCAAGCATGCTGATACAGATTCCAGTCTTTAGATTTTCCACTGTAGCCCAAAATGTCCATTTTCATTTTATATTGGAATTCTCTTTTTATAATGTAAGAATAATTTTATGGGAAATAATTTTAAATTTGTAGATTTAATAAAGAATTATTTTATTTTATACATTTGATAACTATGCATTAATATGACTTAGTAACTTAGAAAAAATAATCTTTATTATAATAAATAATATTTACAAGAATGCAATAGATAAAATAAGTGTGAAATGTAATGGAAATTCTACTATGTCTTGAAAAACACAATGTGCTATTGCTGCTGTCTCAACTTTTTTTAGATCTAGATAAAGCACAAATACAATAAAAAGATATAAAAGTTTTAACTATTAGAAAGGAGAAGAAAAAGTGTTCATTATTTGCAGATGATATGGTAGCCTCAAAATTCCAAGAGAATCAATGAACAAACTATTGGAATTAGTAAGAAAATCCATAAAGTGGATTGATACAAGATCAGCATACTCAAGTGAGTGCTCTTACTTATATCAACAACAACCAGTTCAAACATGATAGAAAAATAATCTCATCAAAATAGCAATACATGAAAGTAATTCTAAGAAGAAATGCACAAAAATAGTTACTGAACCAGGAGCAGATACTGAAGAACTATTAATCTTTAATGACGACAACAAAGACTCACTACCAAAAATGACAGATACTTGTTAATGAAATGTTCCTTTAAATTGAACATTTCTAAATTAGGTTATACTTTTCTTGACTTTCATAGCAATATAACAGATGCAGTTTCTACCGGAAACTGTTTCTCCAGCATAGTTTTAACTATTAAAATGTTTTTCTTGATGGAAAAATATCCTTATCAATATAAAGTTAGAATGCTCTTTGCTAGTCATGGACCATCCAAGAGAGATCATTTGTGAAGAGTTATACTCAACAGTACAATCCATGTCAGGGATGCATACAAATGGTCTGCATGTACATCGAGTTTTATGTGTGTGTGTGTGTGTAACCCCAGAGACTCATATTGATGATATCAACTGGCAGTATTAGATATGCATTCAACATTTTCTTATTTAAATAAATAAAAGATATAGTTTATATAACATTTGATCAAAAATGATTAGTTTGTCATTAAAGACAAAACAGGACAGACATTTCACCAAGTTTGGAGTATTTCTAACTACACTATTTACTTAAGGTCTATTTAAGAATGCATCTGGGTAGCGATAGCTTATAGCCTATGAACCAGTCACAGTTAACAATCATGGACAATCTAATTTAACATCACTAAAGAGAGTTTTATTTATATTCATCCAATCCAAATATAAGTACTTCCTCCTACTACATCTTAAGCACATTAATGAATCTGTGAATAATATAAATGGTTATTATGTGGGATAAAATACAGTTCATTTGTATTTGGCATTGGAATGTAAAAGATTTTTTAAAAATATATTTTTGATTTATTGTTTGTTGATTTGCATAGCTTTTCCTTCCCTTAAAAATAATATGCTGCAAATAATAGCATTAATATCTTGTGGTAGAATTTTTAAAGATGTGTTTTCAGAAACAAACAACCTTTCAAGATGTATCAGTATCAGTGGAGAGTAGAAAATTCCAGTGCTTGTCTAAGGTGTCTAAGAGCTAATATACATACATTCTCTCTCTCCCTCCCTCCTCTCAGTCTCCCTCCATCTCTCCCTCTCTCCCTCTACCCACCACACTCCCCCACATATCCAGGCCCCTGTTTTCAGTATGTATCTTATTTCCAAACTTCTATTCCATTGCTATGGTAATTAATTTCTACTATTTTCAAAGTAAAAGAATCTTGAACAAAAAACATTGTGCTTTAATATTCTGTGTTTAACATTTGGGGGGGAAAGCTCACTGACAAATACTTTTGTGGTAGAGCATGGTAGATCTAAGCAAATCCAAACAAGAAAAAATAGATAAATGAAAATCTGACCAACATTTTTCAACATTCTTTTTTTGTCATTGTTAATAAAACCAGTAATGAAGCTTATGTGATCTTTCAAATCATTTTGCATATATTTTTATTCTCACTCAGTGGTCCTCAATCTTTTTGGCACCAGGGACCTGTTTCATGGAAGACAATTTTTCCACAGACTTGGGGACAAGTGATTTCAGGATCATCCCATGGTTCACGGATGATTCAAGCACATTACCTTTATTGTGCACTTTATTTCTGTTATTGTTACATTGTAACATATCATGAAATAATTAGACAACTCACCACAATGCAGAATCTAATGCTGCTGCTAATCTGAAAGGGGACAGCGCTCAGGCGGTGATATGAGCAATGGGAAGCACCTGTAAACATAAATGAAGCTTCCTTCGCTCCAGAGATGCTCACCTCCTGCTGTGCTGCCTGTTCCTAACAGGAAATGACTGGTACCCGTCCACAGCCCAGGGGTTGGGGACCCCAGTTGTAACTGATTTCAAATAAAAATACTCCATTCAAAATAAACGGGAAAGACAGGCTAATAATTTCCAATTATTATTTGGTTTTTAAAGTAATTTTATTATTTCACTTAAAAACTCCAAATTATTTAAAAAGCTCATAAGTGATATAATTCTATAAATAACATAAATAAAGGAATAAAGTACATTAATATATTTTAAATTAAAAATATAAATATAACATTCTCTTGTTTTCCATTCAGTTTGGAATACTGAGAATTTTAGTTTAAATGTGACAACTGAAAGGGGTTGCTATGACATGAAATTCAGAAAGTTCTCATCCCTAATAATCAGACTGGTGTTCATTATGGAATTGTTATAAAATTAAATCTCAACCTTATGAATCATATCAGAAATACACAGATATTATTTAAGTACAATATTTTTCATTTTCTGTGAATAGATTAAGTATTATGGATTGTTTGACTTAAAGTAAGGCATCATTTAGGAATTGCAGAGTCTAAAAATTAAAACAAGAGGAAGCTGAATAAATAACACAGTATTCAGAAATCTCTTGTTGACCTGATTTAAACTCCAAATGGATTTATGAGCATAAATTAAAATTGGCTTTAATGCTGTACTACTACATAACTATTTTTAATTTTTATATTAACTGTTAATATAATATAAAACAATGTTAATCAGAAAAAAAACCTGTAAAATGTTTTAGACTTTCGAAAATGAAACAAATTTAATCTCTGGGTCATGGAGAATACATATTATATTTTTTATCAAACTTCAATAAGGTTTTGATGGAATTTTAATTAAATTGAATCTTCTTAACTAATAATTTAAATTATTCTTTACATGCCTTGATTTAAATCAAATTCACTCTAAATGGGGATATATTTTTTCTGAATTTAATAACCAATGATTTAAAGCAAGAAAATCAAAGAAAAGCCTTTAGTGTGATAATCAACAAATAGAGCAGATTTTAGAAATATAGAGCTAATGCCATGCACTAAATGTTATAGACACAGACACATGTGAGATGACGTAAGTCTTACTGACTATCAAATGTATATATTTGGAAACTTCCAAGTATTTGGTACAAGATTAATATATAAAATTTGAATTGTGAATTAGAATGAAAGAAAAGAGAACTAGTAATGGTCCAAACATTCAGTACAAACTTTCAGTGAGCTCTCTTATTCTAGTTGGCTTTAAAAAGAAATTAATGAGGTGCCTTGGGATAAAGGGGATTGTACTTGAAGTGGACTATTTTATTAATATTTTGAAATGGAGTAAAGATTTTTTTTAAACTCGTCAATTACCTGAAAATGAAAACAGGAGTTCCACCCTGACAAGCAGAATGTCTTAAAATAAATACTGGGGTGTATTAAAACTCATTAGAAAATGCATGGAAAAAATTTCCTGTTTCACTTGACAGCTCACTCTAACGCATTAGCAGCTTCCTCCTGGGTGTTGGAATTAATTCTGCCACAAATATATTTAGTACGTTACAGTCCCCTCCCCTGTAGGTTTCCACACTCATTCTTCAAGATACCGCTGCTTTTCTACATCTCGTGCTGTGTAGAGAAATGACAAAGATATTGAAGGAAAACCGATTTCTTTGGATGGTAGACATAATCTGTTCAATTGTTTTTGGCATGGTTGCTTTTTGTCCCCAAGGAATTCTCAGAGTTTCTTGCCTTTGCTAAACCTTGCTCTGGGAAGCAAATCTGTATCAATTGTTATACATTCTGTTTCCAGTGTGAGATCCAGTAGGGCTCATATTGCTACTGTCACTCATTCTCCAAAGAGTGCTTTGTTTCATACCAACAAGAATTAAGATTTTGAGATATTCTTTAAACAGGAATATTAGAGAGGACATACTCTAAAAATTAACAATTTACATAATTCTCAATAGGCTTTCTTCTCTTCTTGTTTATGTTTTTGCCCAAGAATGATCAAATGATCTACTTTTCCCTTTTTGTGATCATCTATTCTTTTCCTAGATAGGAACTTTTTAACTTATCTTTTAGAGAAGATAAGTGGAATATTATGTATACAAAGTAATAAAAGATAATTTCAGATGTTTTTACCCCGAACTATAATTTGTAATTTCTTAATACAGATATACATTTTCACAAGTGTGGGATCATAGTCACTATTTTTCTTAACCTTGTCTTATTCTTGCCTTAATTTTGGTCTTATTTTGTTTATGAAGAGGAAGGGCTATCGTTCTTTGAGAACTGCTTTCTATTCAGGAACTTTAGAGAAATGATAATTTTTAGGGAACATTTAGACATAATGTCAATAACATACTTGATTGCTCATTGCTCAGACTTGACCATGTTGTAATAGTTTTATAATTCTCTCTTGTCTGCTAGCTGATTGAATAATAGATGAACACTGCTCTCCTAGCAAGGTGGAACGTAGGTTCTACTGGTTTAATTAAGATTGTCTTTTAAGAATTTAGCAGGCACTATGCACATTATCTCTTCATCAATGTGCCTCATGTGTTGTATATTACTAACTGGATTTGTTATTAAAAGTAGTTATCTTTTCATGGAATTTTAGCATAATATCTATAGAACATAATAAAAGAGAGATTTAGAAAATTATCCTTATTACTACAGACATGGAGTTTTAAAATAAAATTGTACCATGTACAGGGATTGTAAAGTTCCCCTTTAATAGACAATGCTAATTTTCCTTACCTTGCAAATTAGCAATTTTATTTATCGTGAAAATAAATAGGACAATATTGGTTGTAATCTGAAATAACTTTCTCTGATATTTCTGTGTGAATAATTTGCATTTAAATTAGGTATTCTAAATTTATATCATATAGATCTACTGAAGGAAATCAAGTTGACTCTATATTTCCTAAAAATACTACAATTTTGGTCTACTATGCGTTACTCTGTTTCATTTTAAAATATTAGGTTAATATTCCATTTCAATTTAAAATCACATTAATTAGCACTTGATAATCGAGGCTTAACTACTATTAATTAACTGTTTCTCGCTCTTCTAATCATTTTTCTTTCTGGTCCCTAGATTTCTCATTTATAAAATAAATAGATTGAATAGAAAATCTCAAATGCACCTTCATGCTTTAAACTTCCTTGATTTATAACTGTGCTTATAAACTGTAACAAGCTCATAATTAACATTTGCTCTCTCAAAGAATGGTTTCAAAGTATTTGAAGATCTAAATAAGATTATTTCTTTTCCATTCCCTTCAAAAATCCATATTTGCTGAAGATTGAATGATTAAAAACTGATCTTAAAGTGCTTTTGTTACACATCCATTTTCTCTTCATTAGCAGGTAACCTAGGCCACAGAATATATGTATAATTCGTTCTGGCCATCTTCCCAAAGGAATTTACTTAGCAATCAACTTCAATTTTGAATACTACAGAATCAAACAAAAAACTTAATTTTGGTCCAGATTTGGTGTATATAAAATAATACAATGATTTACTTTCAAAAATAACATTATTTTCTTTAAACTGCAATGATTTAATAAGTACCTATTTCGGTGTCATGCAATGTTCTAGGAGGTGGGTAAATAAGCAATAAAAAAATCAGCTATGTATTGTTCTCTTTGAGGTTTCACGTGTGTATTAATATATATGGATGAAAGTAGATGTGGGACTAGACATGAAACAGGTAATTGAACTAGGGAAAATACTGGAATAAATTAAAGACAGAAACACCTTAGGAGACATGGAGTAACTGGCAGACTAGTTCAGATAGAGTAGTCTGGGGAGTAAGCTCTGAAGAGGTGGCCTACATCATACTTCTTGAATGGTGGCAGACAAAGAGGATTGTCACTGTTCCTGAGACACAGGTGAGAGAGTAATCAGGAAAGAGCCACGTCAAAAATTTTTTTTAGCTTTCTATTACTGACAGGCTACATTAGTTGCTCCTGAAGCTGGCCAGCAGAGATGGTGAGTGGACCAAAACTATTGGATGCCCCCAACTAAGGATAAAACCCTGGGATCTGTATTTTTAAAAAAATTCCCAAAGTGATATGATGTTTAACTATATTTGGGAACTATCTGGGGTTCAAACTGTTGAATAAGGTTTTGACTTTATAACCTGGTACCACCAAGCTTTTCAGCCTTTATACAATAACCATCCAATGATGTGCATACATAATAGTGATGGAAGCATGCTGATATGCATGGATCATCAGCAGGCTATTGAATGCTCTTCTGATTGGACTGCCATCCCAGCAGAAACACTTTTTTCTTTTTCCCCTGGTGTCTGCTCTATTTCACCGTGCCCCTGGTCAAACCTCATTGTTTCTTCAAAGACCAATTAATTTTTATTTCTTTTGTTATGTCTTATACAGTGGCACAGGAGTTCAAAGTCCTTTATACTCCCATAGCTTTTTTGTATGTCTTTATTAGAACATTTATTCCACATTATTTTAATTCAGTGTTTGTTAAAGTAAGATTAAGAAACTTTTTAATTCAAGTAGGTAAGCCTACCAAATTAGAGAATATAAACTTTGACCTGAGAAATTTTGCTCTGGTGTGGCTTGAGGGTGGCAATTTCAAAGAATGAAGATAATGTGAGTGAATTCTGGTACAACAAGGTATATTTATTTTGGTAACTAAAAAATTATGATACACCTCAGTCATAACTGCATCTAATTTCTTCTTAATAGTTTCCTCCCATCTGCTTCATAATTGGGGTTGGATGAGCAAAAACTGCACTGCTAGTAAATAATTTTTAGAAAACAGAACATAGTGAATATGAGCAATTTAATTTTTTAAAAAAAGTGACTCACCATTTGTATATCATCTGTTTCACCATTAGATGGAATGTTTCCTTGATATTTTATTTGGATTTAAGATGCCTTATGAGATTTCCTATTCTCAGCTATTTAACGTATGTTGAATTGTTGAATAGTTTTTCCTAACATAATAATAGCTACCTTTGTATTATCTGTCTTCCACATAACAGGCCCATATTTCACACTTTACTTTGCACTAGATTACTTTGCTGTACTGTTTTGTGAATAAGAACCAGTTGTACCTCCTGAGAATGAACGTCACATAAAGTCCAATGTTACAGCCAAGATTTTCATCCCAATCCAGTTACACTGAATTAGATACATTTGCTTATTGGTTGTTTAAAAAACTATTGATACTTCTTTACTGCTTTCAAGGTATATCCTCTTTGTAAATATTCTGTAAACTTCCTTAACTTAGTTTTACCTTGAGGTATATTTTACAGATGACCACTTGTTCTTACGACATTCCACAGTTGTGCCTTCTTGCTTATCATGTTTTTTTTATTCCTTTCATTTTCTTGAGATCTTGCAGTGCTATGAGCGAGTTTTTTTTTTCATTTTCATAGTGCTATATGCTATATTAGTATTACTTAGATATCTAAGATATTAATCATTTGATTTAGGCTAATATCAGTAAGTTTAAGAAAATTTTCATTTAAAAGCATTCTATTTCTTTTCTAATTTATATATTGGCTATGCAAATTTTTAAATTTTATTCACTGATTTTATGTTTTTGCTTGAATTTTCCTAACAGCAGTTCATATCTGAATTTTCACATATTAAATATTTTATAAAAGTGTCACTTCTTTTAGGAAAGTACAACTAATATTGGCGCTGCCTATGGTTGTGTAGAAGCAGTGTGGATCTAATTAAGTGTGTGTGTGTGGTTTTGTTGCATGTTCTTGGAGAGATATATTCTAAAGACATACTTTTCAAATGAGGAACAAAAAACTGTTGGCTTTGATTATATAATGTGAAGTATTAGCATCCTAAACAATTCTTATAGTAAGAGTTTTAATATGAACATTTATTTTATTTATGCTTGGAAGTTTATGGAATATATTCTTAATTGGCTCCTTTTATTAAAAAATGTAAAGAGAGGGAGTCCCTTAACTATTTTACCCATAAAAGTGGGAACAACGTGACATCTAGCCACACTAGGCCATTTAATTTTACTTTAGGTAGCTGTTATTACCTCTATTGAAGCATCATTAATGCCCAATCACAAGGGAGTATTCTTTTTTTTTTTCTTCTTCAAACTTGTCAATGGATTTCCATTTTCATTTACTGTTTTCTTCAGGTACTTGTACCAATTAATTATTTTCCACCTAGTGCAACAAGTTTCTGCATTGTGGACAGAATTGGTCTAAGCTGTCTTTTATTTTTGAAATACTTATTTACATTATTTCTTTCTCAAGGAATTTATTTATTGTAATTTTCAACAAAATGAGAAGTAAATAAAATATATGTGGGCCATCTTTGTGTGCAAGGCAATGTGACATGGTTAAGGACTATTATTTAGCAATTTTTACCATCAAATGTCCTCTTAGTTATTGTGTGTCTATGTGTTTCTTTTT
>CAUYRT010051513.1:0-34949 GCA_963574885.1 Lepilemur ruficaudatus | reverse complement strand
CACTTCATACATGGCTGTTTCTGAAAGCACTCCCCAATAAACCCCCTGCTCTCAAGTCTTCTGCCAAAAGAGTCTATTTCCCCAAGAATCTGACCTAAGATAGTGGTACCAGGAGTAGCCCTAGGAAAGAGACTCTAAAATTATATTTTGGAGCTGGTTCACCCACCAGCTGGCTGGCAATGAGGACCTCATCACAGAAAGCAGGTAGAGTACTGACAGCCCACAGCCTGCTCTAGTGAGGCTCAACAGCCTCTGCCCAGCAGAAATTCATTATAAAATAAAGTGGGTATCTGGGGTTGGGTATAAGCAGAGCATGTGGTACAAGCAGGTGGTCCAGATGCCCATGTCATCCACCATTATTACACTGGTGTCTCATTCCCCTGACCCATGGGAGGCCCCTCAAGAGCTGAAAGAATGGGGAAAAAGCAGCTTAGTTCACAGATGGGATGTCTCGGTATGTGCTCGCAAGTGAAAAATGGGTGGCTGCTGCTCTGTAACCCCACTCAGGGCTGGTCCCAGAAAGCAGCAGTGAGAAGAAATCCTCTACATGGGCAGGGCTTTAGGTGGTGCACCTGGTCATCCATTTTATGTGGAAAGAGAAGCGTCTCAAGGTAAAAATATACCTGGACAATAGGGAAGTAAGTGGCTTGGATGCATTGGTCATGGGCACAAAAGAAGGAAGACTGAAAGATCAGGAACCAGGAAATCTATGAAAGATGCATGTGGATAGATCTATGGGAGGAGGCATAAAATGTAAAGATCTTTTTGTCTTATGTTAATGCCCACCAAATTGCATCTCTCTCAGAAGAGGCACTAAGCAGCCAGGTACGCACAATGACTTGTTCAGTCAACATCCGCCAGCCTCTGTCATGGACCACCCCCATGCTGGGAAAAAGGGGTAAAAGGCATATCAGCCACCGGTGTAAACTGGAGAGAACAAGAGCCTCTCATCCTCTGAGATTGTTAGGTACATAAATGATTTGGTCCATGGGCACAGCAAAGTCTCAGTAATTGTTAGCTGTGATTCTTGTTCTCATTACTGCCCGCTGCAGTATGAACTATCAGAAGGCAGTATGTAACTGTACACCCAAAACCTTGAACATATTCATAACTTTTGTCATGAACTGTGATAAATTTCATTCTTCAGATTCTTTTCTAAGAAAATAGAAATATACACAAAATGTACATGTAAGATATTTGTATCAATGTTATTAATATTATTATAAAAGAATTAATAGGATATAAATATTAGCTAACTCCAGATTGGTTAAATACATTATCGTGTGTCTAAAAGATAAGATAATACACAGCTACTGAAAGTCAACTTCTTGCAAAATATTTAAGGACATATGACAAGCAGAAAAAGCAGGTTTTATGAAACAAATTATACCACCTTTGTTTTAATATGTGTATAAGAAAAAAGAAGTGATAGATATACATAGAGTCTCATACATGTAGTATTATATTAAGAAATAAAATCCCCCATTTAATGAATGTATAGAAAGAATTCTGTCACAGAATTTTGCAAACCCAAAAAATGTTAAAATGAAGCCATACGTCAATTCTGAAAGAACATTAGTTAAAAATAACAATACCTGTGAGAACACCACTGGAATAGATTGCTGAGGTGATTGTTCAGAAATCATGTTGATGTTATACCCCACAACTTTTCCTCTTGTAACATTATCTGCTGGCTTCTCCCAGGAGACATTAAGAGAGAACGACGAGAGGGGAAGGACCGACGGTGGGGTCATGAAGACAGGCGCTATCAACGACAACAGTAACAATGTCATCCAAACAATGAGTGCTGTCCCTGTAAGTTTGTAAACTGAATTCACACATTTATTCTAGTTTCTGATATGCCCTGTATCTTAACAAATATTCTGATTTGAAAAAAAATCGAAGAATATACTGGTGTGTATATATATAAAAGGTATTCACTTTTTAAAATGTTATCTGCATGTATGTTCTCCTCTTCATATTACCAGCTAAGATAGTTTCCATTTACAAAACAAAAATCTTATATGAATTTTCTTGTGTTCATAAACATAACTATGGATGTTGATGATTGGGTAAGAAACCACAGGTCTTACGAGTATTTGAAAGAAGACACAGAAATAGAATATGTCTCAGTCCATAGAATTTAGAACAATACATAGTGATGTACTAGGTTTCTCAGGTAAGGAAATATTTCACTGAGCCAACCCAGTGCAGCTGGGAGAATATTACTCTTCAGAGAGAGGTAAATCTGAAACATCCTAAATAACCCCAAATAAATTCTCAAAGTTTTCCATAAATCTCTATTAAAATGTTCAGTGTACACACATGCGTACTTCCCCCCCGCCATCCTTGAGATCTTAATATGGATTTTAAATGTGCTAACCAAAGGTGCATTATCAAAGGAACTCATCGTACTTTCATTAGCCAGTGACCCATAAGATTATGAGAGTCCAGTATTGCAGTTTCACCCATTACTTTTCATTTTTGACCTTGATTTTCCCCTTCCAGAATGCCATGCCTCATCACTTGTGCTATCATGGCACTATTATTTGTCCAAGTTGGCTGGTAGTCATTAAGAGATGCTCAAGCACTATGCACGTTTTATTCATGAAATGATTCCCTTGGACATCAACCTAAAGCTGCCCTCATCGTCCACACTCCTAATAGATCAAATTTCCATCAGGACTTGGGTTTCTTTGGATAGCTATGGATTCAAAGCATAACAAACAAAAGCATATTTTTTAAAGGCTTGTGAAATTCGAAGTGAAGTGTTTGTCAAGAATAAGGGAGAGGATTAAAAATATCTCATTTGCCTGAATGAAGATACCTTAAGAAAATTTAAAACTTTGCTTTCCTTTCTTATCACAAAGCCAACTGCCTATAAGCACACTTGTGAATTATAGATTTTGATGTCCAGGATTCTGTCATTATATATAATCCAGCACCCAAACAGTTTGGTTTGGAAAGATACATTAAAAAAAAAAATAGATTTATGAAATTGGTTCCATCCTTCACTGAACATAAATTATACTGAATATGGAGCAAGATAGACATGTGGCCATCCCACTTCAGGCCTGGAAACCAATTGCTATTTTTGACAAACATTCCCAAAAGACTATATAGTTTAGCCATTTTCACCCATGAATTAATAACTAAAGCATTTATTTTTTTTCCCCTAAAACTGACTTCAAGTACTTTATGACCTTGAGTTATTTATGTAACCAACCCATATATTAAAATTTCCCTTGGCCTATGGAAGTTTGCATCTTCGCTTTTCAAAAGGTACTTTAGCACTGTTGACTTTAATTTGAGGCGGCACTTTCATTCATTCTACTTTCAAAAGTAGAACTCAGAGCATTGATCTTTACCTGATTCCCCTGTTCTTTCCGAGATCCAGGCAGAAGACACGCTACCAGCCATATTCATAGCTAAGACTCTAAATTCATACTCGGTGTATGGCTCCAAGCCAGTGACGGTTGTAGCTGTTTGAGGAGGTTTTAATGCATTTTCATTTGGGGATTCTGCAAATGGGTGAGGACTGAGCCAGCCACTGCTCTGAAAAACTCGACTTTCTTCAGAAATGGTTTCTTCAGTAGATCTCAATCTCTTCATGTATAGTTCATATCTTATAATTATTCCTGGAGAAGTTAAACAGTGAAACAAGACAAAGAGGCTATTCTGGGGGTAGCCGGCAGACAGGTCAGTTAGAGTGCTGGATTTTCCTTATTTTTCTAACTAGATTATTGGTCAATTTTTTTAGTAATCCTGATGCAGTCATTTAGTAATCTAGATGATAGGTACTTATAAAAGACAACAAACTGATGGATAAATGAATGTATGAAATACTATTAAAGGTATATTCATGAAGAAAACAAACCAAAGGAACAGTGTATAGAGACAAAATATAATTTATCATAAGTAAATTCAATCTCTTCTATGATAAATGGTCATAATTTCTATCAATAATAGCTAGTTCCTTTTGGGAATCTAATTCTTATACCTCCAATTTCTATGTTTTCAAATTTCAGGATTTGAATTTAATTGCCTATTTAATAGAAGCCCTGTTTGTACAGATAATATAGTTAGTTTCTGTCAAGTTTTACCACATAACTTAAAAAGTTTAAGGAAAGGTTTTGTCATAATATGCACTTGATATAAATTATTAAAAATCTGTGACTATGTGTCTGGCCTATATAACCAAGAGTTCAATTGTATGAACACAAAAATTAACTTAATGGAGTCAGCTAGCCTATATACATTTTTTTTGTATTATTTTATATCTTTTTCTTGCTTAAAAGAGAAAATTTACTGCTTATGGGTGCCCTAACTTGTGACACAGTCAAATATAATGCATTTCATAAGTGAGTTTCAAATTATAAACATCATTTGTGTTATGGCAGATGTCATTAAGAGCAAAGATAATATTAGCCTTTTAAGGAACAATTTAATTGAAAGGAATTTGTTATTAGATTAGAAGAAATACACTTGTTTCACTAACCAGGACAAACAGTATCTTATATCTTTAGAAAATGCTTCTCAATTATCATATTATGCAGTTATAAAAATGAATACAATGGCCAGACTCTTAGTGCTCAAATCCAAATGTTTCGATTCACATTCACGTCTTGCCCAAGAGGGGAAATCTAGGCCTTGAATTCTTACCATTTGGCTCCATGGGTGGAGCCCATTCGACACGAAGTTCTGTAGCACTGATCTTCCGCACCTCAGGTGGACTCAGCCTTCGGGGAGGGGCCTGGGCTGTGGTCACTGCAATGGGCGTGCTATGTAAACAGCCCCCACTGGTACAGGCCTGTACAGAAAAACTGTACTTGGTGAATGGAACCAGATTCCAGATGGTAGCTGAGGTTTCGTGACCTTGATAGGGAACACAGGGCTGACTGCCAGCCAGAGGAACACAGGACAAAATATATTTCTCTATAGGACCAGAATGATTTGAAGGTGCAGTCCAAGTAAGTGTCACAGAGTCTGAGCTAATAGGAATGATATAACTCAAGGTCAACTTTCCCTCTGGGACCCCTGGTTTTGTCCTGTAAGTGACAGCTACACTCCTTGTTGAACCATGCACATTGGTGGTCTTGACGTAATAGGAATACGAGGTATATGGAGACAGGTCAGTGTCTAAGAAGTGTTGAATACCTGAAATGAAAAGAAATAAATGATAATAGTTACATTCTATAAATTGGTAAAGAATCATTTTTAACTACTTTCCTATTGTATTATTTAATTACACAAACTATACCAACCTACTCTTTGGAATAAGATTATGTTTAATATTTTTAAAATTTAAATAAAGCAAATACTGGTTACTTTTATTATTCAGTATAACATGGGAAAAGTGCCATTTTAATAAATAATATTTAGAAGTTTGTTTTAGTTCTTGTTTTGCTCTTTATAGTGTCCTTTGGAGAGAAAGTTTAAGAGAAAGGTTTTGCAACTCTAAAAAAGTAATAACTATATTTTCTCTATGGAATTGGTTTACTTGTTAAATACTAATGCACTAAACTAAGGGTAAGCAAACTACCACCAATGGCCAAATCTGTCACCTGGCCAACATCACTGAAATCTTTCCTGATTTTCTGACCTATAAAAACTGTGTGAAATTATAAATGTTCGTATTTTTAAGCCTCTTTTGGAGATATATGTTATAAGCAATAGGGAATATACACAAGAGACATTCTAGATAAGCAGGATTGTGAGGGAAGAGATAAGAAGGTAGAGAAAGAAGGGATTTAAAAAAAAGGGAGTGGACATGATCACGCATGTGCTGGAAACTTCTCAAACTCTAAAGAGACAGCAAATACATTGTAGGATCATAAAACATACAAATGCCAGAGTAGCTGCTGCCTACTCTCTCATGGGACTGTGTGTATGTGGTAGGACAGAGGAGGGTTCCATTATGCAGAGGTACCGAAATCAACATGAGTGTCCCAGCATATTAACATGCTTACAGTAGAACAGTTAAGCATTCAGGGTCTGATCTTACTCCGCAGGCTTTCTTGGTTTCTTGAATGCTGAGAATGCTGTGTTGAGAGACAGTAGGCCTACACTAAGGGACTTTCTATGACTGGGACAACGTGGCAGACCCTCCAGCCTTTGAGAGGGCCGAAAGTTAGATGTAGGACATAGAAAAAAAATTTCAGAAAGTTCCCAGCAAAATCAATAGCCTAGGGAGCATTAAAATAGGACCTGACCAACCTGAGAGTGAACACATGTTCACCAGCTTCATGCATCAGAAATTGATGTCATGAGAATGCTGAAGGTTGAGATCTGGCCAGCTACACCTCACACATAAGCTGGCATCCTCCAAAGATCCTTCTGCAAAGGGCCAGAGGGAAGCTGCCCTTTCCCCAAATGGCATCACGGGGGTTGAGGGATGGGAATAATTGAAGACTGAACAACATGACAGTATATCTGAATGAATGCTAATTTTGAAATGCTGTTATATGTCATTGTAAATTCTTCATGAAAATATGTTTTGTATTGTATTAGAGTACAGTCAGGACAACCTATACATCTGATAAAGGGCTGATATCTAGAATCTACAAAGAACTAGAATAAATCTGTTAGAAAAAATAAACAACCCCATTAAAAAGTGGGCAAAAGACAGGAGAAGTTTTTCAAAAAAGACAGACAGATGGCCACCAAACATACGAAAAAATGCTCAGCATCACTAATCATCAGGGAAATGCAAATTAAAACTACAATGAGACACCACCTTACCCCTGTTAGAATGACCATTATTAAAAAGTCAAAAAAAATAATAGATGCTGGTATGGATGCAGAGAGAAAGGAACAGTTATACACTGTTGGTGAGACTACAAATTAGTACAACCTCTATGGAAAACAGTATGGAGATCCCTCAAAGAAATAAATGTAGACTTACTGTTTAATCCAGTATTAAGTACCTACCCAAAGGAAAAGTCATTTTATCAAAAAGTCATCTGCACTCAAATGCTTAGTGTAGCAGAATTCATAATTGCAAAATGTGGAATCAACCCAAGTACTGCCCATCAATTCATGTGTAGAAGATAAAGAAACTGTGGTATGTACATGTGTGTATCTATATTCTATAGAGTACTACAGAATGGAATAATAATGTCTTTTTTAGCAACTTGTGTGAAACTGGAGACCATTATCCTATGTGAAGCATTGCAGGAATGGAAAAGCAAACACCACATGTAACTCTCTAAGAACTGGGAGCTAAATGGTGGGCACACATGGGCACGAAGAGATGTAAAGGACATTGGAAACCAAGAAAGGGGGAGGTAGGTAGGGGGTGAGGGCTAAAAACTTATCTATTTGGTACAAGGAGCATTATTCAAGTGACAAGCATACCAAAAGCCCTGATTTAATCATTATACAGGTATCCATGAAACAAAAACATTTGTACTCCCACTGATAGTTTGAAATAAATTAAATAAATAAAACTCTAAACTTAAAGTATATTAATGCCTCTAAGTGATATAAGCAATTGTCACATGTAGAAGCAATCATTCTTTAGTTTCCCTGTGGCAGGATTTCTCTAGAGTGACATTTAAAGGCTAGCTCCCCACTCGTGGCATCCCAAAGGAGGAATAATTCATCTGTGAATTTGGGCGAGACAGTGTGGGAGGGGAGAGCAAAGCATGCTTCGATCAGCCCATTGATTTTTCTCTCTTCTAATCTGTCTTTCTTCAGGAAAGAGCATATATTCTCTAACCTGGCTTTCATCAGTAAAGAAGATGATTTTTATTTTTAAATTCCATCTGCCTATTATATCTAATATTCCTTTGGGTCAAAACTCACATAGGAAAAAAAAAAACAGTATGACTTACTGATCACTCCTAAAATTGCAACACTAACAAAACAATGCTATTTCCTCCTATAACTGTTCTCTTCACACCGGTGATACCTAAGATACCTATGAGCAACACAGATTGAGGCTACAGCAGGGATAGTGATTATGTACAATTCCCAAAGTATTAACTTGACCTCTATACTTTTCTCCTCTACTTCTGAAAGCATATCAGGATGCAAATAAGTGAAATATTATTTAAGAAAACCATTAAATATATCTTAAATTAAATTCTCATACCTTAAGTAAAGCATAAAAATAAACCCTATTATTTTATTTATTTATTTATTTAGAGACATTGTCTCACTCTGTTGCCCAGGCTAGAGTGCAGTGGCATCATCATAGCTCACTGCAACCTCAAACTCTGGGCTCAAGCGATCCTCCTGGCTCAGCCTTCTGAGTAGCTGGGACTATCAGCTCATGCCACCACACTTGACTAAGTTTTCTATTTTTTGTAGAGACAGGGTCTCACTATGTTTCTGAGGCTAGTCTCAAACTCCTGGCCTCAAGCAATCCTCCTACCTTGGCTTCCCAGAATGCTGGGATTACAGGCATGAGCCACCATACCTGGCTGTACCCTATTTTTAAAAAGCTAATTATTCAGAAACTTTAAAATTATTCCACCATTATTAGTGTGGTATTATTAAAAATAGTTTGAAAGCTTTAAAGATGGTACACCAGTATATCATGATCCTCTGATGAAAATATTGTTCTAGAGAATTCCATAGTACACTAGGTCAGCTAGGAAAAGTTTCCACTCTAGCAAAGAATTCTATAATGGTCTCAACCAAATGAGCAAACTTGCTTGGAAGACAACACTATTAATTTTCTTTGAAAAGTTCAGTGATTCTCCACCTATAATTCCTAATGCCTTTATTTAACCCAAAGATTTGTGTTCATCCAGCTGCACATAAATAGTGTTTCCTTTTCATATTACACATGCTAGCCATGCACTGGAAATAGAGTAATAAACATGAAGGTATTATTAGAATGATATGAAGTTCTGACAGTGCTAACCAATTGTTCTTACTGTTCAAATGCCATCATGCAGATAATTTTCACATCATTAATTATAGTGATTGTCAAGAAATGCCAGAAGTGGCATTTTTTTAATGAAAAATAAGGTTTTAGGAAATAATACCTTGTTTAATAGGATTATATAAATGTCTGATTAGTGAATGAATACACATTTATTATGTAAGAAACTGTTATTTGGATTTCATGTTAGTGCAATCATGAAAAAGAGCCAGAGTGTTATACCCATATGTAAGGTTCTATAAAATAGATCATAATATGTTACTATACTATAGAAAACATGCCTCTGGATTAAATAATGCCATTGATAGCTTTAAGTTTAATTTTGCTATTGAATATTAAACCGTATGGAAAATAGGGTGACCCTAATGCACAACTTCAGAAATAATTCAACCGGTGGTACTGTCATCTTCAAAATCATTTTCAATATTTTTATAACTCCTCTTTTCCTCTATCACAAAAGTTTAAGTTTCAGGACACCTGGATCATGCTGATATTTGGAAGAAAATAAACATTCTAGTAGCAGGTTTTTATAATGCTTTGCCAACATGGCAGATGTAGACAGATGTTCATTTCCCTTTGCAATCTGCATCATGAAGTTCAGAGTTTCCATTAACTTCAAAGAAGACTTGTAATACTGAAGAGACATTTGCAGTTACGAGAAAGTGGTGGACATGATAAGCTAGATGCAAGCCACATGGAATTAGGTGCAAAATGTAACTCAGTACAATGTATACCAAATAAAATTGTGTACGATGCAGGAGTTTTAAAGTCAATCAATATGTTAAAAGGCATCCTCCTACTGTTTTAGGAAGGTTATGGAATTTCAGTGGTTTGATATAGCTTTACACACTTTGCTTACTAATTATGCATGTTAAAGTAGAATTGGGAAAATTGGGTATTAAACAAAGACAACAAAATAGAAAGTTGAATTGGAATTACTGTTCCAAGGTGTCTTAAACTAGTTTCTTAAACTAGCTTATAGCCAAACATGACTAGAAGGAAAATCAGAGAAGACAGAGCTGGAAGAATGTAAAATTTCTGATTTCTTTACCTTGTCATTAGGGAAACTGTATCTAGAACATCTGAGTAAATGTTTTTTGCTAAAGAAATGGATCCCAATAGTTTGATTTCTATAAGCTACTATAAAATCCTCATAAATATACAGATGCAAACATAACCTTCATAGTTTCTTCATAATCTTTTAATTTATGTTCATGTTGCTGTGTCTGTCTCTGTGGAAATAGCAATGTATGCATAAAATTACACTATTTGCTCAGTATTTTACTTCTAGATTTAAAGTTCTTTGTTTAGCCTGAGAATTTTAAAAGTTGAATCTATTATAATAGAAATATTTGATAAATATTTGTAATATTTTCAACCAGAAAAAAATTATAGATTCATTTGTTATGTCTTTTAGTATTTTTAAAGTAAAATATTATAATTCACAGATTATTTTAATACCTTTCAGTTACCTTAAACAATATGTCATGAACATTTTCCATTCATTGATGTTTGAACTAAGCTATCATTTTACAATCTAACGTAGCCTACAATTTATTTAACAATGAGGATTCTTTTATGCCATATATTATGATTTATTGAAGAATTTTTGAACATCTGAATCATTTTTAATATTTTAATATTACAAATACTATATATAGGTATGGATATCTTTTGTGATTTTGAGACCATTTACAGTCGTAATTCACTAGGGATAAACTCCCTGAAGCAGGTTTTCTGAGTCAAATGGTATGCAAAAAAGGATGGTTTTTCATACATTTTAACGATTTGTTGTACATGAAAAGTTATACCAGTGAATGCACACAGACACCCCAGAAATGTATGAATGTTCCAGCTTCCCTACATCCTCATCAATCCTACATGGAGTCATCTTTTTTTCTCATCTTTGAGAATTTGATAAGCATTAGTGTTTATCAAATAATACACATCTCATTTTTATTGCATTTCTTTGATTACTAGTGAGATTTGTAATTCTCTCTCTGCTAGAAACACCCTGCTAGAAAGAGGACACAACAGCATTTATCCTCAATGTCAAAGAACTTAACTAATGTATCATTTCTCAGAATATTATCTTTTTATTGCCAAACCCTTAAACTCACTGTATGGATATTGATCTTCAGTTGTGTAGATTTCAAAACCATCCCTGAGTAAACCGTAAGCAAGCCAGTGGGCATTCGGAGAATCAGGTGGACTCCAGGACAGATTGATAGCAGAAGAACTTTGAACTTGTCCTCTGGGTGGAGGTTGCTGGGATGGAGCTAAATTGCAATGGAGAGAGCTTTTATTAGCAAAAACAATCAATAAACACACAAGTAAACTGAAGTAAGATATCCAGAAAAGAGGTCTTTCTGATTCAGGATTACTTTATCAAGAAGACATGTGGTTTACCAAGACATTAATAAACAAGGAGTATGCATCACGAGTTCTCTAAAACAAAGCTTTTTATCTATAAGCATAAAACAAATACGTAGGTCAAAGCAGCTGACATAAATATAGATGGGGGAAGAAACCACAATAGTTTACATTAAGCATTTCTTTCTTTGTCTTTTTTTTTTTAAGAAACCATCCAAGGCTGCATAACGTTTATTTTCTACTTAATTAATTTAAAATTTGACATAAGTTTCATTGAAACTTGAAATTTATGTAGCGTAATTTTTGGATTTTTAAGAGGAAGTTTTCCATTTCATTAAGCACAGTGCCTTATCTTGCTTCACAGAGCACAATGTAAAAGAAAGAATATTTGGTGACATAAATAGCTATGGGTGTTAAAATATTTAAATATTATCAAGAAACAATTTGAATATATTGTGAAAATATACCAACACCTGTTAGAGGTGTTTTTAAGATGTAATATGATTACTTATCAGGCATATAAGAACATTCATCTAACTAGTGACATTTTGTGTAATATAAATATATATCATGAAAACATTGTCATATATAAATTTTCCTTAGTCTTCTTATTTTTAAGAATAAGCTTTCTTTTATTTCCCCCAGAATATACAAAGGTAAAGGAAAAAAAATACCTAAATATTTCTTAAGGACAATTAACTACCAGTTTATTTACCCCTTCTGGTTTGAACAAGATGCATAATCCTCCATCCATTTAGAGAAACATAACAGTCTCATTAAATAAGATTTCTAGGATACAAGTTGCTGTGTTACCTTATTTTGTAAACCCTTAATCTCTTTTTCAAGAAATATTTTAAAATCATGTACAGAAATAAATCCATCAAATAATTATCAATTTTTAAATTTGTTATTGATACATATTTTACTTATTTATGAGGTACATATGACATTTTGTTGCATGCATAAAATGTGCAATGATCAAGTCATGGTATTTGGGGTATCTCTGACCTTGAGTATTTACCATTTCTATATTTTGGAAACATTCCAAGTTCTCTCTTTTAACTACTTTGAAATATACAACACCTACAGTCACTGGGCAACTTATTAGGAGAAAGAAGAAAGTATGGGAAGAGCTTAATAAAGAAACTACTTTCAAAGGGGTGGGGAAAATGGTGCACGGAGTATGGAAACAGCAAAATTCTTTTATTATTTATCAGGTGTCCTTGAGGTCACCATGCACCCTGTTTTATTATTCAATGGTTTATTAAGAAGACTCACAGGATTCATCATATAATCCTACTTATAGCTAAGATTTATTACATCAAAAGCTTACAGAATTCATCAACAAAGGGAAAAGCCATGTTGGTGAAGTCCAGGGGAAACCAGGCACAAGCTTCCAAGAATCCTCTTCCAGCAGGGTCTTACAGAACCTGCTTAATTCCCCCAGAAATGCATGGCTAAAATGTTTTTAAAGTGTTTCCAATCAGGGAAAGTCATTAGAAATTCAGTGCCCAAGGTTTTTATCAGGGGTTGTTCATATAGGCAGCCTTTGTCTGGCATGTACTCAAATTCCAGACTCCCAGAAGAAAAGCAGGTGTTATACAGAAACCATATAGTTTGCACAAAAGTTTACATGCAGTGATCCTCTCTTATCAGTTCTAGGCATGGCAAGACCAGGACCCTCAGGAAATCCAGGTTCCCAGATGCAAGCCAAAGGCTAACTTTATAAGCAGGCCTTTTCAAAAATAAGCAGTCAGGCCTTCTAGGTTAAGTCTTCTATGCACACTGTCTCTAGACTAAAGGGGAACAGAACTCAGAGACAGAAAGGGCCCTATCAAGATCATCACCCGAAAGGAGTTATGACCACTCATGGAGGGATACGGCTAGCTCAAGGCTACTCCTGCATTGAGACACAGAGTGGGAAAATAAATGTTTTGACTTCACTTCTATCTGCCTTCTAGATGTTTGGCAGGTTCCTCCTAGTAGCTGAAGTCAACTAACTAAAAGCCAGAGGGCAAGGGAGCCTGCTGATGCAAACCACATAGAGTCGTGCAAGACAGAGCAGGGTAGAGAAACATGGAATGGTAAAACCATTCCTGCATACCAGATGAAGACTTTCAACTAAGAGCTACTGCTAATTCATCAGGACTCATGAGCAATACACTCCATTTTAAAGACATAATATAATTAAATAACATTTTAAGACAGGATTTCAAGAGCACTTGTATACGTGTGCGCATGCTCACACACGTGTGTGTGTGTGTGTTTCTGTCCATGGTTCTTGGCTTATAACTCCCATAGCCTTTATTATTTTCTAAGTGACTGAAACAATATGCATACCTTTTGTTAAAGTATTTGGCCCCTGTCCTTGGTTTCTGAAGCAGCTTTGGAACAGCTTCAGAGTGATAAAGATGAAAGAGAGTCTTTTCTTATAATGTTGGGGTGCTTTAGGCCTCAGAAGTAGGCTGCAGAAAATCTCTCTTTTCCTGTCCTCCTTTCACCTACTTCTTTTCCTACCCAAGGCAGGCCATAGAAACTAAAATTATACTCTCATCTTACCCACCATTTCTGTCTTGGAGTTGGCCATAAAGAAATTCTCTGACCTACTTTGTTGAATTGTTGGTCGTAAGACCCCCATTTCAGAAGGAGGTCTGCCCCATACACTAGAATAAGGAATGCTACACAGAGAATGCAAAAAGAATCTGAATAGACAGGCTTTTCTGGGTTTCCTCATTCAGTCTACTAATGTTAAATCAAACTCTTCTTGTCCAATCACATGTCTGCATGGTTTTCCATGCTTCAGTCATGCCTATCCAATGAAGTCTCCATTGGGTAGGCAAAGAGCCCAAGAGGATGGAGTATGGAGAGCTTCCAGACAGCCACATATGTGGAGGTTTCCAGAGGGAGGCATGCCTGGGGAGGACAGCGAAGCTCCACAGTCCTTCCCACATGCCTTGTCCTATGCCTCTCTTCATCTATGTCCTTTGTAATATCCTTTACAATAAACCAACAAACATAAGTAAGTGTTTCCATGAGTTCTGTGAGCTGCTCTCGAACCCAAGAAGTGGGGCAGGGCATAGGAACTCCAATTTATAGCCAGTGCGTCAGAAGCACAGGCAAAATAATCTGGAACTTGCAATCGGTCCGAAGTGGAGACTGAGTCTCACCCTGAGGGATCTGATGCTATCTCCAGGTAGATAGCGCAGGAACTGAACTGAATTGGAGGATACCCAGCTGGTGTCTACTGCAGAATTGATTGTATGTTTGATGCGTGGGGCATCTATCACAGAAGTATTCTGTGTTGATTTGGTGTGAAAGCAGATGAAAAACAGTTTGTTTTTTCTACATAGCACTGAATGTGAAATATATTAATATAAAATTCTATATATTATGTATAGGTTTCCTAATGACAATCTCTCTGATCCTAAGGTAGATAATATTTACATCGTTTTTTAAAAATATTCAAACTAGATACACTCTCACTGTTCCCCTTTTGTCTTTTTCTTCTTTGGAATTTGTATTGTTATATGAAAACTATGATTGTCTATATGTCTATTTAGATATAGGACAAGAGTAGTAACAATCTCAAAATGATATATGAAAAAAAAATACCTCTGAACAGCAGTTTGCATTTTTTTAATTCAGGGATTTGCCATATTTGATATGATCGCTTTCATTGGCTGAGCATTGACAGTGCATTTGATCCTTTCAGTGGATTTTAGTTTAGGGTTTTAAATCGTGTTGTTCTTGGTGGAACCACAAAGATTCATAAACTCTCTCATTTATACCACTATCAAAGAACCTTGCAATCCATGGTAACTTAGTATTTTTAGTGAACATTAGTGATTTTGTCTAAAACTCTGCATGCTATCAGAAATACAACAGATTTTTAGGGAGAGAACAATCAGTACTGACCTCCAGATAATTTTCTAAGACAGCAAAATACTTTGGGGATGACTGAAAGAGAGACAGATGTTTCACTCCCATGTCAAAGGGTGTAGAAAACGATTTGCATTACATGAAATTGCACTAGCAACAAAAATTCTTCATACACATGGTGTTAGGAAAAAACTCAAACTGTTTTCTTCTGCTCTCACAATACAACAACAATTAATACAGAAGAGTTCTGTGACCAGATTTCTGTGGCATTTCTCCCCACACATTAGGCAAGCAATCACTTCTGCAGTGGACACAAGCTAGGTGCCCTCCAATTCAATTCCAATACTATCCACCTGGAGACAGCATCAGATTCCACAGGTTGAGGGCTCAGTCCTCAAAACTGCTCCCACCTTAAGACATCACGTACAACTCTGGGCCTCTGGAACTTCTGACAAACAAGCTTCAACTTGGGGTTTCCACGACCCACTCCTTGGATTTAATTGATTTGCTAGAGCAGCTCACAGAATTCAGAGAAACATTTACATTTACTGGCTTTTATAAAGGATATCATAGAGGATATTTCTATGAAGAAATGCATAGGTCGAAGTATAGGAGAAGGGGCTCAGAGTTTCTATACCCTCCAGGAATCTCCATGTGTTCAGCTATCTAGAAACTCTCCGAACCCCATCCTTTTGGGTTTTTTTATGGAGGCTTCATTATGTAGGCATTATTGATTAAACCATCAGCCATAGGTGATCAGCTTAACCTGCAGCCCTGCCCCTCCCCTCAGAGTTTGAGAGGTGGGGCTAGAAGTCTTGATCCTCTAATTCTGCCTTGATTTTTCTGGTGACCAGCCCCCATCCTGAAGCTAGCTAGGAGCTACCAGCAATCAGTCAATCATCAGCTACAAAAGAAACATCACTTTGGAGAGTCGAAGGATTTTAGGAGTTGTATCTTGACCCGGGACACGGGATTGAAGATCAAATATCTACTTCCTAATATCCCACACATAGTCTCTTTTCAAATGCTTAAGTTGATTACTTGCTGTGACCATCTCTGACCACAATCTTGTCCAATTTCACAGCATAAATAGATAGTATCTTTTTGGTATTTAAATGAGAATTTTCACAGTCATAAAGCTTTATAGGGTTCAACACCACTTTGAGAATAAATATTGTTAAACGCTGGCCATGAGGTAACTTGAACCCACCCTTCATGTGCTCAAAGGAAAATTCTGGGAAAATGTTCACACGTTCATTCATCAAAATTGCCTAGAATGGTCTTTGCATATGCCAGACTCTCTTTTAAGGAACAAAAGTATAACATTGTGATTAGATCCATCTATTTGGGAGCCATGAGCTTGAAACCCAGCTCAGGGACTTTGGTAGTTGCATGATTATAGTCAAATATTAATTGGACTCTCAAAACCTTTTCTCATTTATAGTAAGAGAGTGATGTCTCCATCTGAGGCTTATTCTGAGAATAAAGTATGTGTGTATATGTGTGTGTGTTTGCACATGTGTGCATGTGTATATATATATATATACACACATATTAAAAGTAATCATTCAGTAAATATTACCTTCTTTTTTTCTACTCTCAAACGTCAAGGCCTCTTTGATTCTTAGATCCCAAGAATTTTAAAGTTTTTCTTTGGCAATAGGTACACACGAATATTTACTTAATGGGAAAAATACATTCTATCTTAATATCCTAATAGGAAAGTGATCACACATATATCCTGCCTGGAACTCATAAGTCTAATGCCAGAAAAACACTGGAGAGCACATGTTTAAGCATAAAAGGAATGGTGAGTGGAAATGATACTGTGGAATTATACTACAGGTTGTCTGAGCAAAGAGAGAAAATGGATAATGCTTCCCTTATTTAAATCTTACACCAGATGATGAGATAACACACATCACTGATGGCTGGAGGGGGCTCCAAGCATCTAAATTCTGTGTGAGGGGCTCATTTTGCTCAACAAAGAGCATCATGTATTTATAAACTGTATTCTTAGTAATTATATAAAAGAGAAAGCAATGGTGAGAAGAATTACCAATGTGGACATGATTCTGCTTAACAGGTGATTAGTTGGAAACCAGGAAGAACCAAGAATATCAGATGAAACATATTCTCTCTCTCTCTCTCACTTTCTCAGCTGGTGACACTGAGACAGGTGCCCCCACTGAAGACAGGTGCCTAGACTTCCTCTAATTTTTTGCTTTGCATTGTCCCAGGTGGATGACTACCAAGCCCCCATCAATGGAAAAGACACCCTGTGTCTAGGAGGGTACAGCCCAGGAGTCCCATACATTACTTCTACTCACATCATTTTGGCCAGAAAATTGGTGACATGGCAATGCCTAACTACAGGGGAAGATAAGGCCATGAACCCCAGCTCTGGGTTCTGTTAATATGGAATAAGTGGATGATGATTATAAAGAAAAAAAGTAGAAGTATATTCCACTGATGAGATTAAAAAATAAAACAACCACTAGAAAATTATAAAATACATTTAAGAGAAAGAAATAGTAGAGTCTCCTGATTATAATGCATGAAGAGTTTGGCCACATAAAACTGGATAAACTTATAATCACTTCTGGGAGCTCAGAATCAACCAAAGGCAGATAACAATTTGAGAACATTTATTCTCGACAAAATGGTAGAGCTCTGAGTAGGAACAGTAGGAGTCTGGGGCTGCTCCCGTAGCCCCAGTTCCATAGTCAGGTATGTTAGTTTTAATGAGAGTAGCACTGCCTAGAAATATCAGTAGCTTTGGTACCAGAGGGGATTGACTTGATTTGGGGTTAGGGGCAAAAATTCATAGCTTTGCCAGCTAAAAGTGGCAGATTGGATTGCAGACAACGAGAAAAATTCACAGATTTGCACACCTGAGGATTTGCTCTCAGCTGGGGTAGGTGGTGACTTTACCAAAAATAAATCTGGTAATCCTGGGTATGAGAGAGGCATAGAAGGGCTGAGGTAAGTGAGCTCTCCACAGATCCCTGGGCCACTGGAAAACTGTGAGTGTGTGGGATAAAACCAAGAGCAACAGTGAAAATTAAAGTATAAGGGAGAATTAAGAACTAGCTGTAACTCTAAATGCATTCCCCATCCCATACACAAATATTGACTGGCAAAAGCTGGAAGTCTTCCAGAAGTCTGCAAGTATTTCAGCACAAGCTTTGCCCAAATCATTGGCTAACGCAGACACAGGGGTGACCCCTAAGGAAGCCAGGCTATAAGTAAAAATTAAAATTTAAAAGACTGATTAGAGACAGCAGCAGCTGCACACTGCAGAGGAGAGAGTTTTCCACAGGTTGTCTATGCAAATTACTAGCAATAATCTAACAACCTGAGAGTTTTCAGCATAAAATTACAAGATATTCAATAAAACTGTGAACCAAACTCATACCAAAAAAAAAAAAAGTCAATAGAAACAGACTGAATGGTCCCCCAAATTGAATGATTGAATGTAGCAAACAAAAAAGAAAACTTGTCACCAAGAATTCTATACCTAGAAAAGACTGCCCATCAAAAATGAAAATATTCTCAGATAATTTTTGAAAACTGAGACAATTCATTTCTAGCAGATCATCCCTTTTAAAATATTTTAATATTTTAAAAATCCTTTAGGCTGAAAGGAAATGATACAGAGAGTAAATTGAATCTGTGGGAATGGATGTAGAACACCAGAAATGGTAAATATGTAGGTAAATACTAAAGACTGTGTGTGATGTATTTATATTCTGTTTTCTTCCCTAAAATTATTTTAAAAACCTAAGATTATTTAAGACAATTATATTATTGTAATGCTGGGTTTGTTTATATATATATAGTATGATTTTTTGCATAGTTGCTTGGGCAAGTCAGTGAAGAAAGGATAATAATTTAACAAATGTTACAGAAACACTTGATATCTATATGTCAAAAAATAAAAATTAAGAACTTAAATATTTAGCTTACACCATGTACAAAATTAATTCAAAATGTTTCACAGATCTAAATGTAAAAATTAAAAATTAAAGCTTCAAGATGCAAACAGAAGAGAAAATCTTTTTACATTGAGTGAAACAAGTATTTTTTAGACAGGACACAAAATCATGATCCATAAAGGAAACACTTAGTAAATTAGATTTGTAAAAATTGAAATGCTTTTGCTTTTTAAAGCATACCATTTAAAAAAATGAAAAACTAATCAACAGAATGGGAGGAAATATTTGAAAGTTGTATCCCCAATATATAAGAAACTCTTTAACCCAGTAGGAAGATAGCAGATCAATTAAAACATGGCCAAAAGATTTGAAAAATACTTTGTCAGAGAAAACACATGAAAGACAAATAATACACATGAAAAGATGCTCAACAATGTTAGTTACTAGGGAACATGCAAATTAAAACCACAAGAGATAACACTACAACTCACTAAATGGCTATAATGAAATAGATGATATTGCCAAATGTGGTTGAAGCTATAGAGAAACTGGATCTCTCATAAATTGTGAATGCAAATGTAAAATGGTACAACCATGTTGGAAAATAATTTGGCAGTTTCTTAAAAAATTGAAAGTACACTCACCATCCAAACTAGCTTTTTTATTCTCAGATGTACCCAAGAGATTAAAAAATGTATGTTTACACAAACTCTTGTAACCACATGTTTGTGGAAGCATTATTCAGAATAGATAAATACTGGAAACAATCTGTATATCAATTGATTAACAGATATACAAAATACAATATATCCATAAAATATCATACTAGTCAGTAATTAAAAGAAACAAACTACTGAGACATGCAATAACTAGGGTGAACCTCAAAAACATTTTACTAAGAGAAAGAAGCTAGACACAAAAGCCTAAATAATGTAGAGTCTATGTTGTATTTTATTATATAAAATTCCTGGGAAAGGCAGAATTATTGAATTAAAAACCATATAGCTGTTTGAGGCTAGAAGTGAGAGTAGATATTGACTGGAAATAGGCAGAGGGAAATTTTTTGAAATGATGTAAGTGTTCTACAACTGAATTTTAGTTATGTTTGCACAATTATACATTTACTAAACTCCAACTTCAATCGTACCCTTAAGATGATCGAACTTATGATGTGTAAATTATACTTTAATAAAGCTGTTATTAAAAGGCGATCTAAAAGAGGCTCTCTGATAAGTAGAAATAAAGAAAAAAAATGTGGATAAAAAGATGAATAAATATCAATGACAACAGTGTCAAGAAGATCCAAACACAAGTGAACTATGAGTGGCTAATTTTATATACATATACATATATATATAATTATAGTTAAGTTCATAAAAGTTAGAAAAAACTGAAATATCATTCACTAGGAAAACATACCGAAAATAGAACTATTTAATTCTTGTTTTGCTTCTGTCTCCCCAAAGGAATGACTATTATTTTGAAAGCATGAAACTAATTTTGACAGGACGAAAGTGAATCACCCAATAAGAGACATAGTATAAGGGATGGTCTACCTACTTTATTTGAATTCAATCCTACTGTACTTTGAAAATTACACCATAGGATTCCCACCCTGTCTCCCTGCCCCCTCTCCCCAAAAAAGAGTCACAGATGATATTGCTAAACTATTATTAGTAGCCTCTACGGAAGTAGAAACTATAATAATAGTTATAATACCACAGCTCCCAAACTATGTGGACGGGCCCATGAGACATTTTAATTTTAAAGGCAAACACATTCTTGACATTTGTTGGACAGAGAGAAATATTAGCCCGAGGTGAGTAGTTCACAGATTCAACAATAGATAGCATGGCATTTCCTTTCAATCGCATCATATCTTTGTGGAGCCAGTTGTTCCAGCTGGCCGGTGTTAAGATAAAAAGCAAGTACCATGTGAAAATCAAGGTAGAACAGGAAAGAAGGCTGGGTCCCTTCACCCTCATCACACCACCTGCATTTCCCTGTTCCCCTTCTACGTGTTCACTGCTTTTCCTATATTTTGACCTCCTTTAACGGTAGGGATCTTGTTTGATCTTTTGTTTAATAAATTGCCTCTGCCTCTCCTAAGCTTCTAACATTACACAGCATTTTGTAAATTTTGCTAAATACAAACCTAAAACAGCAACAACCACAAGCAGTTGAAGAAACGTGTTTAATACTAAGGATCACAATTTTAAAGGGATAAAAAAAAATCAGAAGGAATATATCCAGGGAAGAATAATTAGGAATATGAAAGTTTTTTTAATTATGACAAATCAAAACCCCCTGGAATGTTTAGCCCAGAGAAGAAAAGACTAAATATGAAAGTAAATGTCTACCACTACTAAGAAATGTAGGCTAGGTTTCCAGTGAACAGACTATCCAGTTTTGCCTGAAACATAATCCCTAGATTGCATCTCATATGCAAGAAAGAAGAGGTAGCAAAAAGTGGAGCAGTTGTCAATTTCACACACACAAAGTTAGTGGCAGAACCAATCAGATATCACTAACATAGGTATGTTGTATGTAAAGATGTCATAATTCTATTATAAATGATCATTTATAGCTCATATCCAAAAGGTATATGTTGGAATTTTTGTTGCATACAAATTAATCAATTATATTGCTAATCAATAAGTGACAAATATTAATTAAATGGCTAACAAAACCCAGATTTATGTTTAGACTGTACTAATACACAAGGCAATTATGATAGGTCTTTCCCAAGAGACGATAAATACCTATAGTTTTACTTATACCAAAATCCAGAGGGATTGATAAAATACAGGATACTGAAGAGAAACTACACAGGAACAAAATCTGAATATGTCTTCTTAATCATTAGCCACACCCTGTCTTCCATTACCTAAAAATCTAGCACAGTTGTTGTGCAGCCCAATATTCCATTGCTTATCTCTCTCTCTCCACTAAATATAGATAGCAGAGTTCCAGACACGCTGGTTTGTGATGATCTGTTATGACTTTGGCATTTCCTATCATTGTGACTCATGGCAGTCTCAGGGAACCAGAATATGCATGATACAATATGTTATAGAGGTATCCTTACCGTATGTTCCCAGCAGGCATTTCTTAGGAATTCTGGAAAAAGTAGGATATATGTTCTCGATGTAGATATGGAGAAACCATCAATACATTATAAAACTGTAGATCTACAGGTGACCTTAAAAAATCAACTCAAGGCACTGGAGAATGGCATTGAGAAGTCAAAAGATACTAAAATATAATATTTGGCTTCAAGAAATTAAAAATATAAATATGAGAGATGTTTAAACAACTTACATAACTTAAAGTAGAAAGGAACATCAATTATTAGAGTAAATAATATGCTGTGATAAATAATAAGTATTATGATATCAATGAACAACCAATAGAATAGTGCCCATAAAATTTGGTGATGGAAGATTATAAAACTCATAATAAATAAGAATAAATCTCTCATTTGTTACAGAAAACTATCTTGAAATGTCTTTGTGTGGTAAGGTGACCAACCATTTTGGTTTAACCAGTATTGGCCTGATTGTAGTCTGAAAGTCCCTTAGTCTAGGGAAAATTAGGACTTTGATCATCTTACTGGTGATTTCATTCCAGAAAACTGCTGTAAATTTCCACTATAAGCATAATCATATCATCATTTCCAATTATCTAATCAAGGAAATGCACACAAATTTCATTTAGTGTAATTTATTTTTCCATTTTTCACCTAAATTCTCCACATTGTACCTAAACCCTTCTGATGAGTTCTAAATGGAAAAAGAAAACAATGAGACCCTCTTCCCTGCAGCTTCCCACACCAGCACTGGGCCAAAGTTCACTTACTTTTGCTGCAACCCAATAGATTGTCGACATCCAAATGGCTTGCACTGGGAACACAAGCATCACACTTTGAGCCAGTGACAAATTGTTTACAGAAACACTGGCCTGTGACCAAGTGACAGGTTTCATTCAAGGCTCCTGAGAGATGACAATTACAAGGCTGACATCTGAAAACAAGACAAATAAACCATCAAAGAGAATAGCATTTTGATTAATAATTCATAGTATAAGTTACACCTATCAATAACATTGTGGAGTAAGATGGTCTGTTCTAGCCAACATATTGAAAAGGATGCTCAAGTTAAACAAAGAATCAAAGCCAAAATAAAACAAAACAGAAAAGATCTTTATCAAAATGCTGCTCATGATAAAACCTATATAAAGCCTTCTTTTTTGTAAACTAATAGAAAAAAAATCATGTTATATTGTTTTTTTACATGCCATTATAGATATATGTTATGGATTACTTTGAATACCAGGTGATCAATTCAAAATGTTGTAAATTTTGTCTTCTCACAAAAGCAGTTCTCCTGCCAGCTAAGATTAGGTACCCATAAAAGTATCTTTTCAAGTAACTATCCAGTTGTAAAATAGAAAAATGGAATTTCATGCAAATGTTATTGTGGAGTATGGTAAATGGATAATTTGTTTCCTTTTTTTCTGTTCTTTTTTTTTATTTTCTAAATAAAATTTATTTTCTAAATCTTTTTTGAACTAAAAAAAAAGAAAAGAAAAGAAAACTGGGAGTGAATCATTGCTGTCCCTAAAAATCTTGAAATGTTATATTTAGTTCTATAAAGACTAAATTTCACTAAGCAAATTTCTTGAGGAAGACAGGTTCAAATACTGTCAATTCGTTAATATGGGTTATATTTCATTTTCTATTTTATTTACTAAACTTATTTATCCAGAATGGTTGGAGAATAGAGCATTATTCTGATTTATGAAAAGATGTTAATGATATAAATATAATAAGATTACTGCAATGTAAATTTCTTGGACCCAACATTTCCTGTAAAAATAACACTACTGGGATTTTGCCGTGATAAAAACTAAAACCTGTTTCCTCAGAGTGAATTATTCAAACACTTAGCCGATGCCAATGGCATTGATTAGGATACACAATTTTGGTGCCATGAAGTATTAGAGAAGCCAAAACAGCACATGTAAGAAACCATTCACATTTAAACAGGTACTCTCTGTGTGGTACATTTGAAACAACATTAAATGGATTCACCTATATGTTCTCATAAAGATGCTGGATGGATAGAGTTACTTTACCCCACTGCAATTTTTACAGTGTGATCTCTTGGGTAATCATTCAACACCCTTAAAAAGGCCGATAAAAGCTAAGGCTGCCAAATAAGCTGCAAATTTGTTTTATGGACTAATAGCCCCTTGGGAATAAATATAGTACAGTTTCACTTGAAAACCACTGTACTTTAGTTTGCCCTTTTTATGGTCATGATAAAAGGACATTTTCCCCCTACAAACAACTATATTAGATTCTTTATCTATACACATTGCATCAGAATTACATTTCAAATAGATGTTTTGTTTAGGTTAAGTATTAGAGTTAAAGAAAATTATGCATGAATATTAAAATTAAATTATAGCAGCAACAAAATATTTGATTTGCTCTTAATTTCATTATATGCTACTGTTTAGCATATATTGTTTGTAGGCTTTTAGTGTAACATTGGTGAGCATAAACAGTAAGAGCCAACCTTCTCCCAATGCATATATACATAATATATATATAAAATATATATCACTGCACCACTCATGAATAAGTGTCTCTTGAGTATTTCAGTTTTTATTACCATTCACTCATAAGACAATCACACTTATTTTACATATAGTACATTTAGAGTAATAGTTTCCAGTGTATAACATAATTCCTTTCCTTGATATAGTTCTATTTTCTTCCAGCCAAGAGCTACACACATAACTCCAAGGCAGCCATGTCAATATCCGTGGGATATTAAGTTCCAAATCCAAATGGAATAAATAAATCACTTCTCTGGAAAGTATGCAATGTTTTGAGTAATTAAATCTGTCTATTTCTGATTTTATAGTCTCTTACCCCAGCCCTTGTTATATTCAACTTATCTGACTTGTTATAATTGCTTGACTTCAGTAAGAGAGAATTTTCCCTAAATGAAGTTCATAGGAGGAGACGCTTCTGAATATCGTAGTTTGTTTTCAGCCCAAAGGACACTGGGGATAACTTTGTAATTAAGGATTAAGTAAAATAATTCCTGTACATTTCTCAGCCACTCAAATATAATTTTCAACATTTCCAAGACTCTTTAGCAAATAAGCTACAAGTTTGATGTCATTTTATAAGTTATCCCTCCTCCAGAGTACCTCCTAAATGAAATATATTTCACATTTATTAAAACAAAATCATATGTAATAAAGGAAAAGACATTTTAAGCTTAGAAAGAGAAACACCAAACTAAGATGAATTGTGATATTGATTTTGCCAGGATAAATGGTTTTTGTAATATTAATATAAAGAAACCTTTATTACACTGACTCTCCTGGTACAGCCAGAGCTGCTCCCGCAATCTGTTTAAAATCTTCATTTTTCATCCTTATGGGAAAACCTCACTTGCTAAATGGATTTCATAAAGAGTAATCTGTCAAGATTTATATAGATAAACAATTTGTGATGTTAATTGACCAGTTCATTATGGTAAACAAAACAGGAGCAAAGCATCGCTAATCTCTGCCAGCACTCTGCTACTATAGTCCTGTTTGGGCCCTTCTGTAACTCAGTATTTACTGGATACAATGGGAAAGAAGTTAGCTGGCCTCTGTCTCTTAAATCACAAATCTCATATATTTTCCTTTCCCAAGAGTTTCTTCCATTTGTGCAGACAGTAGAGAAAAAGGTTACCCTAATTATTGCCACTGCAGAAAGATAATTATTAATGAAAGGACTGTGTTTGAATAATACATGTCCTTGTCAGAAACTGCATCATGTGAGGGTGAGCTACTACAGGTGGTCCCAGGATATATCCCAGGATATAGATCACTTTATTGACATTTCTCTTTGCACACCCCTCTTCTGTCGGGAGCCTCAACTCATGGACACTATCAAATTGATTTAAATATTGATTGACATAAATAATACTCATTGAGGGCCAGGTATGTTCCAGAACTGAAATAAACACCGAGGACATAAAGATGAATAAGAAAGTGTTGCCACTGTCCACAAGGAGTTCGCAATCTAGTGTGAAAGAGAAAAGTGGAAAGAGCATTAGTGAAGATGTACGGAGACTGCAAGGGCACGGAAAAGGAGCCACTACCTAGTCTGGTGGCAGGGGAAGAGATGGGGGAAGGAATATTAAACAGGAGTCTCAGAGGAGATGCTTGGGCTAAATTAAAAGACAAGTAGGAGGAAGCCAGGAAAACCAGGGAGGCAAGAAAACAGGGGGAAAAAAAAGAAGAAGAAGAAGAAGCAGCAGGAGAAGGTGTGAAATTGCAAGCAGTTCAGAATTTTTGGATAGAAATTTAGAATGAGGAGTGGTGATAGATAAAGCTGGAAAGGTAGGCAGAGATAAGAAAATGTACATGAAGGCAGTGGGAAGGAGAAGTAGAAAGGAGTAGGTAGGTTTGAGAAACGTTTAGCAAGTAAAATTGGTAGGACAGGATGCCAGACAGAAAAGAGAAGGGAAGATGGACATGGAGTTATTCCCAGTTTTCTAATTTGCTGACAAAGGGGATGATGAGGACATCATTCAACATAAAGAATGAGGGAGGAAGAAATCTCACATTGCTGAGGAATTTTAAACAAGGATTGCTAACAAATAAAAGACAAAGAGGTTTCAAGGCAAATTGGAGAAATTGGACAGAGAGGTTTTTTTTTCCCATCAGTTCCTAGCACAAAGGCCAGCATACAGTAAGTGTTCGATAAATATTGTTGAATACATGAATTGATAGTGAATAAAGCACTAGGAAAGCTTTAGGCTTAGGATAGGACACGAGCGATATATCTAAATGTGGCTTTTAGCTCTAATGACAATTTAGCTGTTTTGAGCTCTTTTTTTATTGGCATAACTCTGTCCCCCTGGCTAACCCCCCGTTCTCCCCCCTCCCCCCAGGAAATGGACAGCCTTTCTCTAAGGGCTGCCTCGGCTCAGCTTCCCTAAAACCAGTGTTCTCAGTTCAGGTCTCTTGCAGGGGATTCAGTGAATGCTTCAGTGCCCTCTAGAGGAGTTTGGTTTTCGCCTACTTAGGAGCACATTTCACCTCTACAGTAGAGATGTGGGCTCGTCCAGCTTCTTTGTTCTCCATTCATCACAGCCTACTGATAGTAACTGAATTCTCTTGGTGCTGGAAGCAGAATTATAGGAGGGCGATTTGGGGCTTGGGCATCCACTTCATGTGAGCTGGAAGCCATACTCACAGGGCTATTGAAAGAGGAAGTGAAAGTGGTATTGCCTCGTCTGAAAGGGAAAAGCTAACGACGTCCAAACCCACCCTCTCTGGTGAAGCCTTCCCAGGCACAAATATGTCTCAATAGGGGAAAGGAATTCCTCAAAAACTGATTCATGTGATTAACTGTACACCTCGGTAAATTCACTGAAAATCATTTAATTGTACACTTAAAATCGAGTGTTAAAAAAAAAAAAGGACTATTTACAAAGGTGACAGGATGTAGGGACTAGGAATAGGGCAATACCTAAGCCAGGCTGCTGCCACCCCAAGCCCAACCAGAAGAGAAGGAGCAGTCGTCGGAACCCAAAGGCTGAGAGAAGTTGTGAAGTTCCTGCGTGGACTGCAGTGGCCCAAGACACCCCCACAGGAAGGGAGCCTAAAAATAAGCTCCCTCACATCACCCACCTCCTTCCCTTGGATCTCCCACAAGTCATCCCATTGGCCAAACGACAGGGTAAGGAAGACCCTTGATACTGTAGCCTCCACAGCCCTGCCGGCGAGGGAGGAGAGCCAAAAGAGAAAGGTGGAGAGTGTATCTGGAGGGCGAGAGATGTATCTGGTAAGGATCTTTTCACATTATTCAGTAACAGCAAAAGAAATTCCTCCTCTACCCAATTTCTAACAGCTCCCTTTAGAAAGTATCCCAGCAAGTTTATAGCATCATGTCTATCATCAGGACCCAACACCCCTAATCCCCAGTTCAGTCAAAATGGGATATTACCCATTCTGTTTGCTCTAACCAGACCCTGCCCCTACCCATCCCACCCTACTTACCCATCCAAGACCAATTTCAAATCCCACCTATGCCCCAAGACCTTCCATCTGACAATCTCTCCCTCTTCTGATTTCTTTACACGTTGTGCACCTTGCAGTGCTTACTCATTTCCCACTTTGTGTTGTAATTTTTCTCCAGGTTCATGTTCATTCATCTCTGTATCCCTATGGAGACTTGCACAGACCATCGCCCATAGAAGACACTTGGGAATGTTGGCTAAGTAGTTATTGAAAGAAGTATGGAGAGTTTGGCAAACCTCATTTTTTCTAGGGAGGTGTTCCTTCTTTTAAGATTGCTTAATGGCTCCTTTAAGTTTGAAACTTGGAAATGCACACTGTTCAACAAGTTAGAACATTTGTGAAAGGATTGCTGTTTAACGTCAAATACTGGCATAGCTCAGCTGTTGCTCCTGGATTACTTTTGAAGAACCTTTATTTATATTTTGACCATTTCTGAGAAAGACTTGATATTAACTAGCCCACAAATGAATTACTCTTGAATCTCTTACAAAGCGATAACAAATGGAATGAAAATGATTAAAACCCATATAGATTGCATCTTGAGACAATGTTAACTTAAAATTGAAGTCATATAAAATAAAATTAGAGGGGACTATAATAATATACATACAATATTCCATTTTACAACTTTTAAATTTATTTCAAGAATTCTTTTAAGGTCTAGAAAACTGCCCAATTTTCCAAGTGGGACATTAGAAACAGAAAATAGCCCAACTTTTCCATTCTCATAATGACAAAGTCACCCTCAAGACTTTTGTCTTTATTATTTAGACACTCTCCCTGGATGTGTGGTTATTGTTAATACTTAAGTCCACATTGTTAAAACAGAGATTGCTTGCCCATCTCCTTGTTCAACCTGCCGTCTTTCCATCCTTTCACTCTTTACTTTGGATTTGTTATTGTTAATTCTCTAAAGTCTTCTCTGCTCCCATAGTCAGTCAAACACCACACCACATCTCTCCTGTCTGCTTACAAATCATTGAATTCTTCTTAACACCAGGGCTAATTCATGAAGTTGTGAGTACTTAGTAAGAAAACATGAGGACATCAAGGAGGAGTTCAATGATGGGGACAAAAATACCTGGGAAGATTTGTGAGAATTAAGTAAGACCATGTGTACCAAGCATAGTACCTACTGGCACATGGTAAACACACTATAAATATTAGGTCTCTAGTTCTAGAAATAATGAGAAGAGTGGCTTCCCTACCCAAGATTATTCATCTTTGGAGACCAGACACACAACTGGTGTGGCATGCAATAAGCACTGAGCTCATTTAACATCACCTCACCCTACTTCCAGGCAAGACTTGCTTGGTTGGTGAATAAACACGTTTAGAAAGGAATAACCTTGGGCTCATGAAGTCATACTCTTTTGCATCACCAGTGATAGCATCTAGAAAACAACACATCCTACACATCCCCACAAAAACGCTTAAGTATTTCATTGACAGATTTCATCTCTTTCTCAGGGTTCAAAATACTTGAACTTTTAAGGTCAAGCTTCTGCTGCAGTCTTAAACCCTGCTTAGGCAGCCCTGCTGAGGGGTAAACTGCACTTTAACATCCAAATGAAGAGACTTTAACTGAGGAAACCACCCCTACGGCCTTGGTAACAGTCTTAGTGGGAAAATTCCAAACTCCTACAGAAAAATCCAATCCTGGATTCCCAGCTTATAATACAGTTTTTTCTTATTTTTGAATTCTCCAATCCCCTTCAAATATATCATTGATCATATCTTCCCTTTTCCCAAGCTCTAAAATCCTGCAGTGAATTATAATAATTAATACCACCAATTAGACCATGACAAACTCTTGTCATACTCTGTCCCATTCAGTCCTCTTATTAACACTATGATGTCAGAACTAACATTGTTCCCATTTTACAGGTGAGCTACTGAGGTTCAGGGAAGAAGCTAATTGCCCAAAGTGAAATCACTGGAAATGGTGAACTTAAATCCAAAACCAGTGCTTTTAATCTCTGTACCAGACAATACCGGAGACCTTTCCCAGTCCACTTCATTCTCACCTGGCCAGTTTTGATGATGTTTTTGGCTATACTCAAGTATCCTGCTTTCATCTTTAGTCCAGGCTCATATTCAATTCAGTTGAGCACTACACTGAGCTCTGTAAAAGAGCTCTTTAATTCTGCCTTTAATTTTCCTACAATTTAATTTTCTTCACCCAAGTGAGGTGCTTGTCCATTTAGATAGTAAATCCTGGCCCTTACTTCCTCTTCTTTGCAAAATTACTGAACACATAGCAAAGCACTGGGCACAAGGCATTAACCTCTTGGTTCTGTTAACTGCTTACTCCATGAAAAGATTACCAAAATAACCTGTTGGTCAAGCCAAGCCAGGTATATTACTTACTGAATTAAGGGAACACTGCCTTGACAGAATCTTAGTGGTATCTCAGGAGAAGATCTTCAGGGGCAGAGATATAAAAGGTTTAGAGTGTCTGGTTTGAGGTGGGATTTTCAGTGTGAGACCTGATTTTGACTGGGCCAAGTTTGTGATATAGTTAGGATTGGTGAACTTATCAAGGCATGGATTTTGAAGTGAATCTTCATGAGTTAACAGCACTTTGATAAGCAATCTGGGTTGCTCAGTTGAGCAGTCTATTGTTTAGATAAATGAATTTTCAGAACATTCTTAAAATGAATATTTTGCAACTTTATCTCCTTGAGCAAGAACTTCTCAGGATAGTAGAGTTATGTTAATGTAGCCAGTCCTATTTCATGTAGTTGTAAGCAATTTTTGCTCAGTCTTCATGTCCCTTATCTGTACATGGAGATGATTATAGCATTTACCTCATAGAGTAATTATGAGGCTTAATGAGTTAATGGAGTTAAAACACATAGAAGAGTGACTCACACGCAGAAGGTACAATGTATATATTTATTACCATTGTTACAATCTAGTATATTTAATAAGTCTTGCCTTAGCCAGACTAAGGAGGCATGGATTTTTGAGGAGGATTTTTGTCTCCTCAAATATATTTGTAGCAATGTCTTATGAACTGAATTGTGTCCTCTTCAAATTCATATGTTGAAGCTCCAATCCCCAATGTGACTGTATTAGGGGACGGGGCCTTTATGGAGGTAATTACAGTTAAATGAGGCCATAAGGGTGGGACACTAATCCAGTAGGATTTGGTGCTTTTATAAGAAGAGGAAAAGACAGCAGAGAGCTCTTTTTCTCTTATGTGCACATGGAAGAAAGGCCATGTGAGGACATAGCAAGAAGACAGCCATCTGCAAACCAAGAAGTGAGCCCTAACCAAAAACTGAATTTTCCAGCACCTCAATCTTGGACTTCCAGCCCCCAGAACTGTGAGAAAGTGAATTTCTGTTGTTTAAGCACATATACTGTGGTATTTTATGGCAGCGCAAGCACACTAATGGAACATAGTAGCTATCTGACAGCTCCACATTGCTTTGATTTTAAGCCATCCCAAAAAAGAAAATAAAATGTATAAAACTGGTATCTGTTGCCCTAGATTTTACCTCTCCTGAATTCCAGATGTATGCTTCCCCTTATAAATGAAACTCAGTTCCCCCAAAGTGGAACTTCTCATCTTTCCCATTTAAACATGTTCTCCCAATGCTCATTTTGACGTTACAGGAACCACTGTAACACAGGATTGAAGACTAAATAATCTCTGATTTCTTCCCCCATCCTCCCATTTGGGCTATTGTCCAAGGTCTAATTAATTCAGCAAATATCTGAGCGAGTGCCAGGGACTGTGACCTGGTACAGGAATAAAATGGTGAGCAAAACAGACATGGATCCTTCCCTCATAGAGCACACAGTCTCCTGGCAGAGATGGACATTAGTCAATATAAAGTCACAATTGCTACAAATGCTGGTGGGGAGGCAGTGACATAAACAAGCTATACCATGAGAACTGAGACTGCCTGCACCCACATACCCTAACTCAGGGGTAAGAACAAAGCCACCTACATCCACATGACTTCACTATTTGTTCCAGTAATTCTTTTCCAGGGAGGTAAATCTTCATACCAGTAAATACCTTTATTGTTTGCTTGTAGAACTTCCTGAAAATCAATTTACCTGAACTTTAGCTGCTCAAACAGCCAATTTCTCAGGACTATAGGAAACTTAACTAGCAACCTATATAAAACCTATACCAGCTCCTGACTTCTCACTTCTGAGACACTTTTCAGTTTTGCTTGATCAGCAGCTTATTTGGGTGGTCTTTGGGAGTGTCTATAGTCAATGACAAGCTGATAGGTTCTGTGAAAGAAATCAAAGCATAGGAACAAGATTGGACAGCGAGAGGCTTAATCTAAAATGAGACTAGGAAAAGAAGACCCAGGGAAGGCTCCAGAGGAAATGATGATGGGGCTAAGAACATAATGTTGAGGAGGAATTAACTAGATGAAGAGTAGAGGAGGAAGCATGTTCTAGGCAAAGGCCTCCAGTTGGAGGAGAACTGTATTTTTCTACAATGGAAAGAAGGTATTGCAACTAGAGCAGAGAGAATGCAATGAAGGGCAGGAGGAAATGAAGCTGCAGGATGAACTGGGGCCAGCATGATCATAAGGACCTTGAAGGATATGTTGAAGATTTGGATTTTTATCACTGAAAGTAAAGGGCAACCATTGGAGGGTTTAAAGCAGAAGAGTAGTGGGATCTAATGTGACATCTTAACAAGATCATTCTGGCTATTGAGTGGATAGTGGATTGTAAAGGAACAAAAGTTTGGGAGAGATAATTAAGAGCTACTGTAAAACTCCAGAAAAAAGATTATAGTGAATTTGACACCCATATTATAAGCCAAATCCATCCTGCTTACCATCCATGCCCCCTCCCAGTTTAGGCTTTCCCCATAACCTCTTCACCTAGTCCACATGAATCCAACTCTACCACCTAACTAGCTCCCTGATCTCAGTATTCTGCTTTATAAAACAGGCATAAGTAATAACACATATGCAGTCCATTTCATTTAAGAAATATTTTTAGTAACTGTTATATGTTCAGCACTGTGCTTAGTTCCAGAAATTTAGTCATGAGCAAGACAAACATATCCTTGCCCCACAAACCACCATATTGTGTAAAATAATGCATGGGAAGACTCTTAAAAACTGTAAGGTTGTATTAGCACTCTTGATTGCAAGTGAAAGAAACACAAATCAAATAGCAGAAGCAAAAAGGGAATTCATTAGCTCATGTGCCTGAAAAATCTAGGAGTATCCTGGTTTGGGGCATTTGGGGATCTAGGTAATGACATCAGGGATCCTACCTTTCTCCATCTGTTGGACAGGCTATTTCCACATAGTGGATAAGATGACTACTAGCAGTGCAAGAACAATCTTGGCAGAAAGAATACAGTTATGCATCACTTAACAATGGGGATATAGTCTGAAAAATGCTTTGTTAGGCAATTTTGTCACTGTGTAAACATCACAGAGTGTATTCACACAAACCTAGATGATATAGCCTACTACATACCTAGGCTATCTGATATAGCCTGTTGCTCCTAGGCTACAAACCTAGGACAAGCCTGTATAAGCATGTTATTGTGTTGAATACAATGTAACACAATGGTAAGTATTTGTGTATCTAAACATATCTAAGAATAGAAAAGGTACAGTAAAAATACAGTATTATAATCTTATGGGACCACCATCATAGATGCAGATCATTGACTGAAGTGTCATTATGTGATGCATGACTGTACCTCTTTCCCGAGAGCTGCAAGAGACAAGTTCAGGGAAGGACTCTGATTGACCTGGCTTACATGAGATAGAAAGTACCAATCTTGATGTAGAATTCTGGCCAGGCTTGGATCCTGTGTCTACTCCTGGAGGAAGGAACTTGGGAGGGGGGATTCAGAAGGAATTCAAGTCTTCTTGAATCAAATACACTGTACAGTATTTCCATGGGATGGTGTGGTGGAAGATTGGTTCCCCTATGAAAGGTTTGCTGGGCAGAAACGATGATGACATAAATGTCCACAACAAAGATGCTACAAACAGGAGGAGATTACTGATGAGAAAAGCCTGAGCTTTTCTCAGCTCTCCTCAGCTGAGAAGATGGCTGATGAGAAAAGCCACCAGCCATAGTGTCTCCGCAAAAAAAGACAGATTTTAGAAGAAAGCGGAAGAAATAAGCAAGCAGACAAGCATATATAGGACGAGGGTCAGAAAGAGGGATACCTGAGACTACGAGAGACTCCACAGGAGGAGGTTGCAGAGGAGAACTGGAAGGAGAAAGCTGACGAGAAGCTTGGAGATGGGCGACAAGGGTAGGTAGAGCGGCTAACTTTCCCTTCCCTTGCATCTCGGACTGCTGGTGGGCTCCTGGGTGGTTAGAGAGACTTGCTGACACCAGCCCAGAGACGGCTGCTGCCGGTAAGTGGTGAGCCTCCTGTGGACATGGCACCAGGCTCCCAGCTCCCCCAGGACACCTCCCAGCCCACAGACTCAAGCAGATCAGCAGGCACCATATTGCCCAATTCTCCCCTCCCCCTTCCCTACCCATGGCTGCTTAGAGAGACAATTTAGCCACAACCCAGAGGCATCTCAAGGGAATGGGACCTTTCCATTTGGGGCCCTACAGCAGACTGAGGGGTACTCAGACTGTGAGCTCCCTATCCGCCACCCATCCCAGTTGCTGCTGGCCCAGTGACTCCAGGAAAACAGGACCGATCCCGAGGCTGGGAGACATTGACCCAGCTTGGGCACCCTGTGGGTGACTTAGGACCGACACGCCACTTCCTGGCAGGGTCAGGGTTTGAATTC
>CAUYRT010051512.1:0-13567 GCA_963574885.1 Lepilemur ruficaudatus | reverse complement strand
GTTTCAAAAAGTTAAAAATTAAACCTAACATGCTTCAAGTATTTTTTATTGTTTAGAACTAACTATATCTCACATTTTATGGATGTAACTTTAGAATTATAATATTCATTGTAATTCTTCAACTTTATACTGAGTCCTTATTGTATTATAAAAATTGTAACAAGTTATATTGGCTAATTTCAAGGGACCTGGGGAAAGCTTAATGATCTAAAATTAAATGATTAAAGTTTAAAACAAAGCAGAGTCACTCAAATAGGAATTGAGAAATTTAGTGTTATTAGGCATTTGGGATGGGCTAATTAGCAATTTTAAAATCTAAATATGACTTTTTTTGCTGCTGTGTTCAGAATTCATTGTATGACACACAAGCTCAAAAAATAAGTGTATATTTCTATGAAAATTTTTTGACAAGAATTAATTTTAATAGATGTCATTACATGTATACTTATTTGAAACACATTGAGTACTGAAGCAGATAATGATGCCAACTACATTTCATAAAATATGTAAAAACTCCCTCTGTGAATAGAAAATTAATTTATCAATTTCTGCAGAAGGACGGAAGAAATAAAAGCATTGAGGAATTATATATACAAATACTAAAAACATAATGTTTGTCAGGTTTATATATGCATCTGCAAAATAGCCAATGATACATGGTTCATCACAAAATGTGTGAAAGCCATAATGAATTTAAAATATTTTTTAAATTTCTTATTCTATTTTGAAAGGTGACTATATCTACTTTTTGTTCCAAACTTAAAAAATCGTGTAGTGGATAGGAAAGAATGTCTAAAGCCTATTTTTTGTTGTATTGTTATGTTGATCAGTTTTCACAAATTTTCCTTCTGAGAAATCTTTTGTCCTTAGAATTTATCTTTGCTTCAGAAATTTTATCACAATCTCAGTTCAACTGCTATTTACCTGAATAGGTAAGCAGTTTTCTAAATATTTGAAAAATAAAACTTTTTAATGTAATATTACTGAGCTTTTATTATCCTGAAGAAAATGTGTTTAATGTGGTATATCTCCTTATAAAATAAATATTACTAATCCAAATGAAATAGCATATTAAAAGGTAATATTAAACTGAGAATCAGCATTGAAATCTGAAAAGCACTATACAAATATGTGATTTTGCTGATCCTTATTGTAATCAAATATTTATTGATTGTATAAAGATAAAAATACAATAATGTCTATGAAATTATCTAAAATAGCACCTTGCTCATACTTCGTATATAATAAGCTTTTGTTGAATCTGTGGAAAACTTTGCCTAGATATTAGAAGTAGAAAGTATATAGCATTTGTTTTCTTCTTACTGGGAGATAATTTAATTGATAAAGCAAAAGACATGGATAAATTTAAAATAATTACTTAGCTAACCCAGGCTATATGATCCATACTGAAGTAAATTCTTTTTTAGAGTGATCATAGCACATGTTGTACACTCTTTACATTATTTTTATCTAAGTCATATATCTGATAGAAAATAGATACATAGATATTCAATTTTGGAACCACTTCCTAAATACTTGGCATGAATTTAATACTCTATATATTCTGTATATGTTTGTTGTACAACTGCCCAGTAACAAAGACAATGATTGAATAAAAATGATAAGAATAAGTGATAAATTCTTAGTATAGGAGCTTGAGCTGGGCTATGTGGACTGGGTACCACTGGGAAGAAGAAAATATCAGAGAATAAGTATAAAAACATCTAAAGAATAAAAGAGAACGACAAAAGAAAACAAGCAGGCGTGCCTGTGGCATGCTTGAGAAACAGTGATTACACGAATTTGGATGAAACTAAGACTATTAAGTGGTTAACTGGGAGAAGCATTTCTGTTTACAACACTGTAACACAAAGGGAAGACATTCAACTTACAATATTATAGATAAAATGCATATGTATAGGGGTCTTATTTTTTCTGGTGAATGAATAGGGAGGGCAAAGCCTAGACTTGGCAGAGATTCTCACAGTCACAGAAACTAAGCAATTGGATTCACTCATTAACTCCCAACCTTTCTTTTCTGGCACACATTAGAGCATACAATAATTATGTAATCCTAGAATGTTAAAATCTGACAACTCTATTAAAAGTCTTTCTGGTACGGTATTTTTAAATGGTTCTGCTTCCCCATCTGGCAAAGGTCTCTGAATTTCTATAAAATATAACTATTCCCATATTTTCAAGTCATTTGCTTTTTGGTGAAAGTCGTAGCAAGCCCAGACACCATGCTGAGGACATCTGCATCTGAACATCCTAAAGCGTCCCTGAACCCACTGCAAACTTTAATGAAAAATTACCTACCACATTAATTTGAATATGAGTGCACAGTATTTGTTTTCTTTCTCTTTTTATCTTCAAATAAGTTTATCTGAGAGCCATTGCTTGCTGTCTTACAAAGTTAATGAAACATAATGTAAATATCCAAAAACTAAATTTATAAATAAAATTAAGAGTGAGATTGAAGGAGTCAAACTTCATAAGATTTCCCCATATTCACTTAGGTCACCTATTGCACAAAAGCAAATTTTATACAAGATGCTATGGCACATGAAGGAATTTAGAAAGCTTAAAAATTGCAATTAACATCATATGTTGAGCTGTAATTTATTACATCTAAATGCCAAGCCCCTAGATATCTTCACCTTCTTTCTTACAAGCATGTGAATTATTGGAAAAATTTTATATCCTAAAATCATTTTCTGTTGAGAATATTTATTTTTTGTCCTCCTTCCAGACTAGAAAAAAATTCCAGAATTGTGAGCCTTCATACACTCCATACCTCTCGATAGCATTTTTCACAGAACATTTAAAGACAGTTTCCACACTAGACACTAAGTTCCATAAGAAAAGGTCATCATCCAGCTAAATCACAACTTTATCCCTACTGTAAGCCAGTGGCAACATACAGGAGACAGACATAAATATTTATTAAATGGATGCACTTGTTAAATTATTACAAAAATACTGAGTGCTACAAAGAAGGAATATGGGCAATGGGTAAAGTTGGTAAAGTTGGACTTCTAAAAAGTCACATTTAAACTGAGATTTGAAGTATGAATAGGGATTCTCTGTGAAGGGAGAGGAGGTTATTAGAGTGTAGAGAGGGGTATTCTAGGCTGAAGAAGCTACTATACACTCAATAATTTCTGAATCCCTAAAGCCTATGTGTGTTTATGTATTTGTATGTATGCATATATATCTAAATACATAAACATATATATGAAAAATGCATGTGTATACAATATGTTATTTACATAATCTATAGACAATGCTTAGAGTTATAAAGACCCCTTCTATTATTTCTTTGTGCTGCCTTCCCCAGGATCTTCAGTAAACTGTTTGGGAGCTTTGAAAAACAGTATGTCTCAAAGAAAACTCTAAAGACTTCTACCGTTAGATGGAGTCACAGAAGTTAAATTTGCACTACTACTCCGTTTTAGTGAATATTCTCTTCTGAAACTTTTCTGCCCTGCCTGACCTGCCAATAGTATTTTCTTCTACTTCTTTAACTGTTTCTTCTATGTCTTTTTAAAATTGTTTTCTCATTTTCTTTTATTATTGATATATATTTGTACATATTTATGAAGTACACATGATATGTTGTTACATGTATAGAATGTCTATTGATCAAGTCAGGGTATTTGAGGTATCTATCACCTCAAGTATTTATCATTTCTATGAGTTTGGAACATTTCAAGTCCTCTCCTCTATTAATAGCTATTTTGATATATACAATACACTGTTGTTAACTAAGTTATCCTACTCTGCTATTGAACATTATAACTTATTTCTTCTATTCAACTGTATGTTGGTCGATTAACCAACTTCTTTTCATCTACCCCTCACTCACAAACACCCTTCCCAGCCTCTGGTATCTATCACTCTACTCTCTACATCCATGAGATGAACTTTTTTAGCTCCCACACATGAGTGAGAACATGTGATATTTGTCTTTCTGTGTCTGGCTTATTTCACTGAACATAATGACCTCCAGTTTCCATCCATGTTTCTGCAAATGATAGGATTTCATTCTTTTTTATGGTCAAATGGTATTCCGTCTTGTATATATTCCATACTTTATACATTTGTCCATTGATAGACATTTAGGTTGATTCCATAGCTTTGCTATTTATTGTGAATACTGCTTCAATAAACATAGGAATGCAATTATCCCTTTGATATACTGATTTCTCTTCCTTTGGAGAAATACTTAGTAGTGGGTTTGTTGGATTATACGGTAGTTCTACTTTTAGTTTTTTGAGAAATACACTTTTCTTCATAGTGCCTATACTAATTCACATTTCACTAACAGTGAATAAGAATTCCCTTTCCTCCTCATCCTTGCCAGCATACCTTATTTTTCATCCTTTGACAATAGCCATTCTAAATGGCGTGAGATGATATCTCATTGTGGTTTCATGTGTATTTCTCTTATGATTAGTGATGTTGAACATTTTTTCAATTATCTGTTGGCCATTTGTAGTTCTTTTTTGATAAGTGTCTATTTATGTCCTTTGCCTACTTTTTTATGGGATTATATATATGTATATATATTTTACTATTGAATTGTTTGAGTTCCTTGGATATTCTAGATATGAGTCTCTTGCTGTATGAATAGTTTGCAAATATTTTATTCCATTCAGTAGATTGTCTCTTCATTTTGTTGATTGTTTCCTTTGCTGTGCAGATGATTTTTAGTTTAATATAGTCCCATTTTTCTATTTTTGTTTCTGTTTCCTTTCCCATATGTTTATCCCTGGCCTGTCTTCTATTCTGATCTCCTGAATGGGGGCATTTCTGGAGAAATTAGGTACTATGTAGATATGTCTGTGTCCTCTTTTCTCTTCTATCTAAAAAAACTCATCTCTGTAATTTCTTCTCATTCATTTCTACTGTTCCAACTACAAATTCTGAGACATGATCTTTATACATCTAAATCTTGATGTCATTTTAATGCTTAATTCTTAGTATCAAAACTGTCAGTAGGCGTTTCTACCTCAATGAAATGCCATGGCATTAACAAAAAATGGTAAAGAATTAAAGACCCCAGGCAGAATATGTAGACAATAAATAGAAAATGGCTGCAGCTAGAATTCTGGGGATTATCAACATTTCCATTTAAGGAAACTGGAGAATAACAATGAACTAATAGAAAATAATATGAAAAACCTGGAGAGTAGTGTTATGGAAAGAAAGAGAGAAGAGGGTCACTGGAAAGAGCAAATGATGTCAAACAGTTTCAAATGCTGTTTATCTATCTGTCTGTCTATCTATGTCTATCATCCATCTAATATATTTTTAATTTATTTTCAATTTAATTTTTAATTTACAAATAATTATTGTAGATATTCATGGAGTACATCATGATGTCTTGATGCATACAATGTGTAATGATCAGATAAATCAAGAATAGTGTTTCTAATCTGTTAGCTTTAGCAAGTAGTGCATTATGTGTGAATTTGAGGAGTCCTAAGCAAAGATTGGTAAGTGTGGCATCAGAATGTATCAGGCTATAAAGTGAATGGATGGGGCGATATGGAACAGAGACTAGATGTACTCTTTTGGAAGCTTGGATTTGAGGATTTCATTAATACAATTATAAACAAAAACAAATTCAGCCTCCGACTTCAGGAGACTTTCCCAATAAGGAGCATGTGAGTTGAGTGTTAAAGGATATATTATGTTTTCAAGATGACAAAGGTGATCAGAGTGTATTCTAGAGCAAAAAGACAAAAACATAAGACATTAGTGAGAAATTATAGGATAGCAGAGCAGGACCAATTCTTCATGCAGGTAGAAATAGGCTGGAAGTGAAATAAAGGGCCAATTTGTAAATAGTCTCGTGTACCTTGCTAAGAAACTTTAAACTTAATAATATAATGTTAATATCAGTCAACATATAATGTCAGCTAATTTTTTTTTAGGCACTACTTTAATTTTTTACCTAGGCTATTTATTTTTTTCTTCAAAAAATATTATGTGATGTTTGTTAATAATATGAACTCTGAAAACAGACTACCTGGACAAGTTACTTAATCTCACTGTGTCTCAATTTTTCCTCTGGAAATCTAAAACAGTATACATACTTCATAAGGTTGATGTAACATTCAATTCAGAAAAATGTTTATAAAGCATGTAGAAGAGCATTTCTCTCATAGCAAACACTCAAATATTTACTGTTACAGGTATCTCCATTTTACAAATTTCTTATATTAATTAATTCATTGACTTAGGAAATTTATTTAGAAAGTAGCTAGAAGAGCATGGATAAGAATACCCCTAATGTCAAAGTCCATATTCTTACTATCTGAAATCCATCCATATAAAGTATGGATGTATAAAAGTATACTTCCAAGGAAATACAGATTACTTAGTTTTGTACACAATAATTGTGAGATACCTCTATGACTACAAAGTAGTAAACAGGTAGGTATTCAGTTCTGATATTTGAGACAATGATCTGGGATATAAATATATAAATAAAGATTTTTTTCAACATATAAGTAGCATTGTTATTGAAGCTATTTTTTAGACAAGGTTGGTCAGAAACTTAACATAGCACTAATGAGCATTAGGTAGGAAATGGAAGCTTATAAAGGACATTCATAGACAACCTAAGAAAAAGTATCCCCAACCTTTGAGGTAGTCTTTTCTAATCCAAGTTTTGTCATTTCTCTAAATTCGACCACTCATTTATAGGAAACACAGATGACAGAGAATGCTATCAGCAAAATTCAGCCTGTGGGAAATGCTAATGACAAATTTTCCTATTACTTCTCCAAATTAATTGCCAGGGTTGGGATGGTGAGACAGAGAGACAGAGAGTTGGAGCAGAAAGCACATAGATTAAAAGAACCTGAAATACAATAACCGATTACACACTACACACCTCTTTTTGGCTCCAGCTTCAAGTGAATATTTTGTAATTTGCTAAATGAATTTTTTAGGGCAAATAGAAATTTGAATACTGACTGAAGATGCTGATATTAAATAATTATTGTTAATTTATAAATGTCTAAGTGGTTTTGCTATAGTGTTTTATTTTTAAAGAACACTTATCATTTAGAGATGCATACTGATGAAATGTTCTCTGATACACGATCCATGGGATTTGCTTTAAAATGATAGTTGCAAGGAATGTGGGGGATATAATGAAATAAGGTTGACTATGAGTTGATGACTGTCGAAGCTAAATGTTGGATAAATAGAAATTAATTACACTACTTCTGATTTGTGTATATGTTTACATTTGTGTAATGTACATTTCATATACATACATAACAATAGATCTATATAGTGCATATTTAATATAATATGTTTAAAGTAAAAAAGTAAAGCAAACATCAATAAAGAAAACCTTTCAAAGACATAAAATGCTTACTCAAAATATAAACCAAGCAAGTGAAAAGCTTCAATAAGATGAACAAGACAGTACAAGGGTTAAGTAAAATAAGTTGGGCTTAATTAAGTGAATGTGACAATATTGAAATGTTCAATGACATCCGTATTATTATTATTGTTAACACAATCTTCTCAATCATATAATAACACATTTTTGTCATAGTCTTCAATTTCAATTTTTCCTCAAATCCCACATTGATTTCTTCCTCCCTTGAGAGACTAACTCTTCTTTCTCATATCACACACATCTCAGAATATTCTTTTCTTTCATACGCCATCTTATGCAAGAATTATCATTACATTTGATTGCCCTAAAAGCTTATAATTGATCTTTTTACTAAAGCCTTGTTCCCCTCTGGTACACCCTGTAGCAACTTATCTACTCATAATAGCATTAGTTATTTAACTGCTGAAATTCAAACCCCTCTATTTCTTATTTTTGCTATTGATTCCACTAAGAAAAAAAGATTTTTGTCATTCATATTAGCGTCCTCAAAAGTACAATGAGATATCACCTTACCCCAGTCAGGATGGGTATTACTAAGTCAACAAAAAATCTAACAGCTGGAGAGGATGAGGAGAAAAGGAAACTCTTATACACTGTTGGTGGGAATATAAATTAGTATGGCCCCTATGGAAAACAGTATGATATGAAGATTTCTCAAAGAACTGAAAATAGAACTACCATTTGATTCAGTAATCACTGAGTTCTATCCAAAGAAAAATAAAGAGATATATCAAAAAGACACCAGTACTCATATGTTTATTATAGCACTATTCACAATAGTAAAGATATGGAATTAACCTAAGTGCCCACCAATGGATGAATGAGTAAAGAAAATGTGATATACATACATGACACACTACTATTCAGCCATAAAACAGAATGAAATCATGTCATCTGTAACAACATGAATGGAACTGGAGGTCATTATGTTAAGTGAAGTAAGCCAAGTACAGAAAGACAGATACCACATGTTCTTACTCATATTGGTGATAAAAACTGTGTTGACATGGATGGAGAGAGTGAAATGATAGATAATGGAAACTAGGAATGGTCAGGTGGTAGAAGGAGGGAGGATGATGAGAAATTAGTTAATGGGTACAATCTGTTATCCGGGTGATAGATTCCCTAAAACTCCTGATTTGACTACTGTGAAAGTGATGCATGTAACAAAATTGCATGTGTATCCTATAAATGTGTACAAATAAAATAAGAAACTTCTGTGACATATTTCTAAACTTATTTGACTTCAGAAACATGAAATAAAATAATTTATTGATTATGGTTCAAAATGTTTTCCCTTTGGATTTTGCTAGAGAATAACTCAATTCATGGGTATATAAAAGTCATCAGTCTATAACCAACAGATCTCTAAGCTGTGGAACCATTTTTATCCCAGTCTTAAAAATATTAAGGCCTCCCTAATACCTACTTCTTGGTTTCATTCTAACACATAAACATTTCTGCTGTGATATGAGAAATCTAACTAAAAAATGTTTTTTTTCTTTTTAGTTCAAAGACAACATAAATATTAAGATGCTATTTAATACAAAAGGTAGTACTTTATTAGAAACTTCAATAAATTTAATCAAACATTTGAATCAATTTAAACTTTTTTTGACTTTGTATTTATACTCTTAGGTAATTTCATATGTATTACATATAGACACTTTTGGTTTTTTGATAGTTTCTTGTTCTGTTGCCTGGGCTAGAGTGCAGTGGCATCATCTTAGGTCACTGCAACTTCAAAATTCAGGACTCAAGCTATCCTCCTGCATCAACCTCCCCAGTAGTAATTTACAAGTAGATTTGTAGTCCCCAGTAGGGACTATGAGTACGTGCCACCACACCCAGATAATTTTTAAATTTTTTGTAAAGATAAGTTCTCACTATGTTGCTAAAGCTGGTCTCAAACTCCCAGGCTCAAGTTATCCTTTGCCTCCCAAAGTGCTGGGATTATAAGCATGAGCCACTGTGCCCAGCCAATAACAGAATATTCTATACAGATTTTACACCAAATCTGAGCCATGGAATTTTGACAGTCAGGCAGCCTAAATATATTGTTGTAGCAGTAACTGAAGGTGATTTTTATGCATTATAGATATTGTTTAATTCAATGACATCACATTCCTGAGTTTCTCTTCTGAATGTCTTATATCTTTCTGGCTATGTTACTTTCTATTTTACCTACTACTCTCTGTCTATCTACATTTAAATTTTTGAAACTGTTTCATATTCTGGGATATGGAATTAATTCTGAACCCTTTATCAATCAGTTGAAATGAGCATAACTGGTTTGCACATAGTATGTGTTCAATAAATTGTGGCTCCTATTCGTGTTGTTCATTAGCATTAACACGCACTTAAGCAAACGCTCAATGTTCTTTACAGACATTGATTTTTGTTTTGTTTTCTATTGCTGTTTTAACAAATTACCACAAATTTAGTGGCTTAAAACCACACAAATTTGTTATCTTAGAGATCTGGCAGTCAGAGTCTGAAATGGGTTTTATGGAGCTAACATCAATGTGTTGGCAGGGCTGCATTCCTTTTTACAGGCTCAAGTGGGGAATCCATTTCCTTGGGATTCTAGAGACCACCTGTGTTTCTTGATTAATGGCCCCAGTACCCCCACCCATAGCCCCTTCCTCAAGCTAGCAGTGCAAGTTCTTCAAGCCTCCCTCTGACTCCGACACTCCTTTCTCCCTCTTTCAGTATAAGGGCCCTTATGATTACATCATGCCCACCTATCTAATCTAGTATAATCTTCTCATCTCAAAAATTTTAACTTAATCACATTTGGAAAGTTCTTTTGGCATGCAAATAATGTATTCACATGTTCTAAGGATTAGATTGTGGGCATTTGAAGGGGACACTATTATGCATGTTATACTAGTTTTTCACTTAATAATTTGAAATTCTATTGACTACTGCTAATCTATCTTGTTAATAAAGTATCTAGATCACTATTTCTTAAGACTCTCTTTCTCTCTCTCTACCTGTACATTCCAGTTTATCCAGTTCTCTTTCTTATCCACTGTAATGCCTTTCTCAGGTGGAAGCAATCTTGTGGCATGGCTAATTCTACTCAGTCGTTTAGTAGGTATTTGACATAATGCAAATGCCAACTTTTCTAAGCCTCATTTTACTCATATGTAAAATAGAAAAAGTATTAGTGAGGTAATACATGTAAAATAATTATAGTACCTAACATGAAAAATAATCAATGAAATTTGGCTATTAAAATTGTTTCCACGACCTAGCAATAGTGAATTATTTATGTGATTAACTGTACATCTTGGTAAATTCACTAAAAATCATTTAATTGTACACTTAAAATGGAGTAAAGACATGATATGTAAAGTATACTTCAATAAAGAAAAAAAGAAAAAAATAAAAATTATTATTGTTATTATTAGGGGCTAGTAGGCAAATAGATCCCTCTATTGTTCAATTCCATTATACTTACTGTTCAAGGATATTAAACATTTCCTTGGCCCCAGGAGTATTATTGATTTTCTACTTTAAAGCCATTTTATTTGAACCATAATCTTCTATGTCTTACAAATAAATGAACATTTTATTTTTCCTTCAAGACAAAGTACTTAAATCAGTCTGTAATTATGCTGGTGTTAGAAATGAGTAAGGTAATTTTTCAAGCTCTATGCAGAGTTATGTCTGGAATATACACATATAAATTCCACATCCACCACTCCCCAGTGGCAGAAGGTTTTATCATGATCATGATCATCATCTACAACCACATGTAAGTGTTATCCACATAACAATGAGACATCTTTATATTTACAACCTGTTATTCTCCAAAATACCAATGTGATAATATGGGCCACTAGATAACATTATTTCATTATGTTTATTACTCCATTATGGTGTCTATATTAACTTACATAGTAGCTCCTTAAGTGAATATGTGGACTTTTCTGCAGGTAGTGAAAAAAATGAAGTACATTAGATGGTAGCTGAATAAGTGAAAAAATAGTTAAGGAAACTGGCAAAAGAGGGATCAGAATGTTAAGAAAAACAAACAAAAATTATTGGGCTCCGAGTATATACTATGTGTTGTTAGAGAAAAAGGTTTTATTTTGTATTTTTCATCCTTATCCTATTCTTCATCCATCTGTCATGCCTTCTTCATCATGCCATCCCTTCCTCTCATCCCTGGAGCTGAAATTTCGTCAACAAGATATACTAGCTGTGTGACCTGGCCTAATTTACTTAAGTATATCTAAGTATAATATTAAGTATACCTAAGTATAATATTGAAATTAGAAAATTAAAAAAAGCTCATTTCAGAAGTATTCTTCTGAAAACTAAATGGAATACAGTATATATACAATTTCCATCACAATTTCTGGCATTATATTCCATTACTTTTATTCTATCTTCTTATTTGAATTTGGCCAATTTAATTTTGAAATGTTTTCTGGAAGTGGTGTGAGTTTTAAGAAAGATTGTACTCCTATGTAAAAAAGACTATAAAAAGCGGTAACAACAAATATGTCTTAAATCCTGATGATATGCCAAGTAGTTTTCTATTATAGTTACTTTATCTCACTTAATCCTAAGAACATACCCATTGACATACAGCAACATAGCTATTGAAATAAAGTGTCCATGGCTACTCAGCTAATAAATATCAGAGATGAATTCTGATCTCAGATGGTCTGATCAGGAACTTTTAATTACCATGTGCCAAATGAACACTAAAATATAAATCTAAAAATTATTTTCTTAAACTCTCAGTAGATATGATTTGTGGAGACTAATTCCAAAAATTCGGCAGTAGAATTAATGCTAAGCTTTTTCATGTTTAGTGTTTATATCAATTATTTTTTAAAAGTAAAATTAAATACCTATAAAAATCCTAGTAATACTATATTACTCGTGACATTTCCAAAGTATATTTTTAAAGTATTGAATCAAAGAGGATATACTCAAATTTCTTCTAAATACAAAAGCTAATTTGAGTAAATATGGGAAATATTACATGGATCAATAACAAGTTTTTTTAAATATATTATTTTTATCATTTTAAAAATCATCCCTGAGGGGCAAAATCTTTCTTTGGTTGAATTGTTCTTATCCTTAAAATTTCCATATCACCTTAGTGCATTGCCAAAGCAATCCATATTTTGTCATAAATTAATTTTTTGTTAGTTCAATTTCTGTGTAGGAATATTTATTTTAATAAAAAAGATGATTTCCCATTTTGATTGCCACACAACTGTATAGTTCAAATGTAATTTGATTATGATACATTATGATTATTGCAACATGATATTTAAAAATTAATCGATTTTATTTTTTAGGCCAATTTTAGATTCACATCCACATTCATAGGAAAGTACAGAGATATCCCATAAACCCTCTACCCCCCCCACAGGTATATCCACCTTCATTATTAACATCCCCCACTAGAGTGGTATTTTTGTTACAATTGATGAAACTATATTGACACATCATTACCACCCAAAGTCCATAGTAAAGCTTCACTCTTGGTGTTGTACATTCTGTGGGTTTGCACAAATTAGTAATAAAATGGATCCATCATTAAAGTATCATGCAGAGTACTTTCATAGTCCCCAAATTTTCTGTTCTCTGTCAATCCATCATTGTCTCCCTTCAACCCCTGGCAAACACTAGTTTTTTTTACTATCTCCATAATTTTGATTTTTCTGGAATGTCATGCAGTTGGAATTATACAATATGTACCCTTTTCAGATTGGCTTCTTTCCTTCTTCAAAATAATTGATTTGGCCAGGTGCGGTGGCTCACGACTGTAATCCTAGCACTCTGGGAGGCCAAGGCGGGCGGATCGCTCAAGGTAGGAGTTTGAAACCAGCCTGAGCAAGAGAGAGGCCCTGTCTCTACTAGGAATAGAAAGAAATTAATTGGACAACTAAAAATATATAGAAAAATTAGCTGGGCATGGTGGTGCATGCCTGTAGTCCCAGCTACTTGGGAGGCTGAGGTAGAAGGATTGCTTGAGCCCAGGAGTTTGAGGTTGCTGTGAGCTAGGCTGATGACACAGCACTCTAGCCCGGGCAACAGAGTGAGACTCTGTCTCAAAAAAGAGAAAAAGAAAAAAGAAAAAAGAAAAGAAAGCTAATATTGTACTATGAA